>JAODAL010027396.1:0-55038 GCA_025379985.1 Phyllomedusa bahiana
GAATTGGTGGGGGCCGTCGGGGTCCATGCCATCCTGCAAAAAGGTGAAAAGGGACAAGCACCCCAATCAGCCCTACACACGTTTTGCCCAGTAAACAGTAACCTCGATTAAAGTTTTAATATAAAATGCATGTACTGTTTTGCTGTTTTTTTGTTTCTAGCTTCCAAGCACAGGTGGAAGGAGAAAACGGCCCAAATTCCATTTGGCTCCTATCCCAGCAAATTGTAAACACTGAATGCCACTGACTGCGGTTTTCTCCCACATCCTGGCCAACCAAAAAGGGAATCCTCCTGATTGGCCCCCCAATACGATGAATGACCTGAACCCAGCTACAGCTATGATGTCCGAATAGAGTGGACCACACCCCAACAACCCCCTCTCGGACCGGGGAAAATAACTTAACATCGTTTGTTTAGTTACCCACCAACTACATCACCGGCCATTTATTGGGTAAAAACCTGCCCAAAACCTTGTTAACACTTAATTTTTCTAATCAGCCAATTCACAGGCGGCAACTAGTGCATTTAGGCATTAGACATGGTCAAGACAATCCCCCTCGTTCAAACCGAGAACAGTATGGGGAAAAAGGTGTTTGAGTGCCTTTGAACGTGGCAATGGTTGTTGGGCCAGAAAGGGCGGGCGAGTATTTCAGAAACGCAAAACTCCGGGATTTTCACACACAACCATTCTGGGGGTTTTACAAGAATGCCAAAAAAGAAAAAAAACACCAGTGACGGCAGCCCTGTGGGGGGAAATGCCTGTTGATGCCAGAGGCAAAGGAGAAGGGCGACGGTTCGAGCGATAGAAAGGAAAAGTAAACCAAAACCCACCCTTTTACAACCCAAAGTGGGAAAGAGCATCTCAAACCACAGTACGGCGAATTTGGGGAGATGGGCTACAGCACGAAGACCCCCGGGGTGCCACTCCTTTCAGCTAAGAACAGGAAACGGGCCCCAAATTTTGCCCAACTCATCGAAATTGGAAAGAAAAAATTGGGAAAAAAACTTGCCGGTCTGAAATCCGATTTCTGCTGCGACATTTCGGAGGGTTTTGGGTCAAAAATTTGGGGTCAACAACATGAAAGCTGGATCCATCCTGCATTTTATCAACGGGGTTCAGGCGGTGGTGGGGTTTTCATGGGGGGGAAATTTTCTTGGGGACTCTTTTGGCCCCTTGGTACCCAAATTTAGCATCGTTGAAACCTTTTTTGAATCATGCCACAAAATTGGCAGTTTCGAAGGGAAAAGGGGGGGCCCAAACCCCTTACTACAGGTTTAAACCTTAAAAGTGGCCGGTGAGTGTAGGGTTTTAGGGCCCATGTATGGAATCACGCAAACATTAAAGGGCCTGTCATTTTTGCCCAGGTAACATGAGAGAGACAGACTGTAGAAATGCAACCCTAACTTTTAAACATGGAATTTAAGGTTCCCCCGGGGAAATTCAGATGGGGGTTGTAACAGTTTGGTTTTTGTCCATTAAAAAAACCACCTGTGCCCCCGAGTGGCCTTCGGGGACGACAGAGGACGACCAAGGGACGCAAAACCCGTTGTATGATAACTTTATAGGGCCAGCTGGGTGGGACGCCACTGAAAAATGATTCCAAGGGTTTTAAAAGCAGGATTTATTTCATTGTGGTAACGGGGGCTTATTAAAGGCTCCCCATGGAGCTGGGAAATTGCACCATAAAAGAGTTGTACCTGTTTAAAAAACACGCACAAACATCTCCTTTTTTAACACACTGGGGGAAATTTAGGATGAAGGGGAGCTATTCAAACGGCAAAAAAGCTTGGGATTTGGTTCCAACCGGGAAAAGGGTTGGGGAAAAAAAATTGGGCCCAAATAAGTTAAAAAAGATGCTACATCAGGATGGAATTATTTAAGAGACTACAATTCCATCCATGCCCTTTAAAGAAGAATTACCCGGGTTTGGAAAGGGCCCTCCAAATAAAGGGCCCTTTGGATTACTCCCACAATTTGAAAGGGAGGACTTGTGCATCATAGGTGAGGAGTGCGTACAGGGGTTTAGGACTCACATGACCCCAAAAGAGGCACATAGAACAAGGTAAAGAATTCACAAAAAGCAAGGGATAACTAAGGAGGGGGGGAATCCTTTCTCTTGGATGGGGTTTATAGGGACCTGGCTTAAAATATGCTTTCAAACTTGTTTAAACCTATAAGTTTTTCTGGCTTGATCTTGTTTGCTCCCCAATTGGTTTGGAAGTTTTATTTTTTGTATCTCTTGTTTTTAACCAAAATGGGGGCCTCCACACTTCCAGAAAATGATTTACAGCCTCAGAGATGACTGTTTTGGGGACCCATCTCAACTATCCACCTCCCTGAGGGCATCTCTGCCGTTTTTATCATCTAAATAGAAAATTTGTGTGTGCTTGCAATGTTTTTATGCAAAAAAAAAAATTGTAAAGCTTGGGATGACCATAACAGACAGTCAGTATGGATCAAATAGAAACTTCCCACATTTATGCACTTGTCTTTCTCTGGGGGGAGACACCCCCTTTGGGGCCCCCAAACCCCAGATGAGCCCCCCTAGGAAAAGACATCTCACTCATCAAACCAAATAGGGAGATCTTTGACCCCTGTTGGTGCCTAGCATTGGCACTCCTGGCCTGTCTGGTCGGCTGCCAATGCCAGGGACTGCTGTGGGGTCGCAGCTGGCGGTCGTTGGGTAGAGTCATTCTTACCATCAAAGGCTCTGTGAAGATGTAACGGCCGCTTGGAGCAAGCCTGGCAGTGGTCCAGTGGGTTCACTACCCGCTCCACTTGCTCACCTGTTACACTGGGTGTGAGTACACAGCCTTGCCCCGTGGTGTCAGGGCCTTTAGGGAGAGATTAAAGTGAGACCAAAGTGTCGAGGGGGGACTGCTGTGGTTGGGATCATTGATTGGGGTCTAAGGGGTCATTTCCGCTTGCTCAAGCAAACAGCTAGATAGATGAAACACACAAAACAGCTTACAATGGGACCACGGAAAGACTCCTGTTACAAGAAGAAGAATCCCCGGTGTGCCCCCAGAAATTGAAACAAGAGGAGGGAATTGATGAAGGAATCGCCGGTCTTCCCCCCCAGGATGCCATTGCAAGACCCACGGATAAGAAGATCATACTTATATGTGTTTATAATTTCTGGATGACACAAACAAGAAGATGGCGTCTGGCTGCTTGCCAAACTAGCTGACTCTCGTGAAACTAAGCTAGATAGTAGCCTTATGTTCAGATAAGATAAGACACTCGTGTAGTAACATTAGCTTCGTTGATTTTATGAACTCCTCAAAACCATTTGAAATGTATGTTAACCAACCACATTCCATGGTGGTTACACCCTGTTGCAAGGGGTATAAATAAAGGAGGTTTAGCCGCCTCCATTTTTGGGAGTTTCTGCTGAGTTCAACATCTGTGTGAGCTCTGTTATTCCCCCGATGCGATGCCATTCACCTACAACACGAGGCCTGATCCCCTGTCTGGGTGACCACCTGTCTCAGTCTGCCGTAACAATGACATGCTGGGACTTGTAGAACTAGAAGTTCCAGCATGCCCCATCAGCCATCCTATGAGATGTGTGTGTGTCAGTGTCATTGCTCTGTTCTTCCTCCCTCCCTCCCTCCCTCACTTACTTGTTCACTGTCTCCTCTCCTGGGATGTTCGGGACCTGTGGTGACATCACCCTGCACAGGTCCTTCACCTCTCTGCTAAGACAATATGTCCCAGGGCTGTTTCTTGAGGTGGGCGGGGCTTGGGAACACCCGTGCCCCCCCACTTTCTCTCTGCCCATCCTTAGGAACGGCCCTGTGTATGGGGAGCTGCAGCAAGAACTTCTGCTATGTCTTATTTTCAGGGGATGCCTTATATTGGGAAGTTTGAAAAAAATCTCACTATGTCTTCTTTTCAGGGGTGTCTTATTTTCGAGGAAACACGGTATGCAATTCAAACAAATCACACACGCTCCCTTCTGAGCACACAAAGCTGAAGAGCTGGATGCAGAGATATGAAATGAAATGAGATCGTGGCAAAACCCCTTTAAGAGTGCTGCTAAGAAAGCGAAACTAAAATCTTTCGCCCTTTAATACTGAGCCCTCTGATTTGCTAATAACATGTATTGGGAAAAAGTCTTATTTCATCTACTATAATAGTTTGTGTGGAGGTGATAGGTACTCTTTAAGTTAGATGCCTTTTACTTAAACTGGAAAACTATAAGTAAAAATAAAAGCGGATGCCACTGGTTCTGCTTGTGTTTTGAAAAATCTAGGACAATATCCAAGTATGAAATATAGTAGGTAAGGAATTCATTAATGAGAAATATTAAGGTGCATTTGGTAACAACATATTTCTAAATTCACTCCAGCAGTTGGATAAGAGCCAAAACTTTTATTTTTTCTGTCTAGATGTAAGAGAGATTTTTTTTTTTTGTAGGAGAAGATGTACTTTTTGGTACCATTCACCATTCTCAATTAACTGCCCAAAATTATTTCTGAGGTGGAACGTGAAAAAAAAAAAAAAAAATGAATATTGCACCCCCATTTTTGTAGGGGTTTATTTTTTATGGAATTCATTGTGTGCCATTATTGACATATAGGACCACATGTATGAAAACTGTCTAGGTCTAAGACCATCTTTGTTGCCCACAGCAACTAGTTGGAGCTCCCCTTTCATTGTTTTAAAGCATTATTTGAAATGAAAGAGGAGCTATGATTCTTTGTTGCCCATAGCAACCAAAGTCTTAGACCTAAAAAGTTTTCATACATGTCCCTCATAATCTTTATTTTGCAAGTCGGTATGTTTCTGGAAATACCACATTTTCAAAGTATTTGTTATGTTTTAGTACTTACGTTTACATTGCAGCCCAATTTTCTGTGACCAATGACCTATTTTTCTCATAAATATTATGTTGAATCCGCTCTGATGGACTATATTCCTCCTACTGATGCCAGGCTACCCAGTTTTAGCCAAACGCTGCTTTGCAGATCTACTGAGTTTATTTTTTGTTTTCTTGCATGAACCTCTGTCTCTCGCCCGCTGGAAGGTGACTGAGCCTCTGGCTCTCACCTATACTGGGGGACGTTAACGACTGTTTTCTAATTTAGGCCCCCACTTTCTGGAGGCCTAGGCCGCACTAGGCTTTAAGTAGACCGTGCCCTTCCTTGGGCTTGTCCCGTCCCCTTGGCCTTCCAAATGGTTCCTGGCTCCTCCCAGGATGGGGCAGGACCTTCAGCAATACGGGCTGGTGTTTGGGAGTGGAGCCTAATCACCATTTTCCGGTGTTTGGCAATCTGGCTGTTTGCTGCACATCTCCTGGCTTCTGCGGCGGACACAGAATCTTGAGGTGTTAAGTGTGCCCTTTGTGGGCAAGTATTTCTTGCCCCACATCCCCAAGGAGGAAGGGTGAAAGCCGCCCGTGCCCAAAGCAGTGGCAACTTAATCCACCTGTGCCCGCTGCCACAAGAAATTCTCTTGCAGCCAGCCCAGTCCCCTTTGTACCCTTTGCGTAGCTCCTCAGCTGACCGCCACGGGGCCCGAACCCTCCTACCAGGAGTTGGTGGCACCTGAAATGGGCTAGGTCTCTCTCTCTAGCAGTGGGCGACCTGTCCAGACTATCCCAGATTATGGTTTTGGCCGTAGAGCGTATGCTGTCTCTGCTTGCTTCCCAGCCTAGCACCTCCAAGGGCCCTGTGCATCCCGTACGGGGGGTTTGCGTAAAGTTAAGAGATCACCTGAGCTCTCTCCGGACAGACAGTGGACAGAGATAGAAGCTCCATACCTAGATATAGCTTCTTCTATTAGGGACTCTTCCAATTATAACTCCGAGCCAGATAGTGAGGATGGAATGCCAGCGGTGGTCCAAGCCCTTATCCGGGCTGTCTGAGACCCTTCATGTTAGAGATGAGGATGTCTCAGCCTCCCAGGAGGAGGTTTCATTTAAATGCAGCAGATGGCATTGCCTGGTGTTCCCTACTCATACAGAGCTTGAGGAACTGGTTACCAGGGAGCGGAAACATCTGGACAGGCATTTGTTTCCTACTACCTGACTGAATACCTTTTGTCCCTTATCGGAGGAATCAGTGACAATGTGGTTAGAGGTGCCCCAGTCTCCCAACTTGCAAGGGCCACCGCTATCCCCATTTCAGATGCTGCAGCCCTCAGTGACAGCACAGACAAACGGCTTGATGGTCTTTGTAAAGCCATCTTTGAGGCGGCCAGGGCACCAATGCGACCAACGTTTGCATCACCTTGGGTCATCAAGGCCTGCTGGGTCTGGACCAAAAAGCTAGTCCAATCAGCTGGGACCTCTACAGAGGAGCTGTTGGTTCTTACTTCCCAGCTCATGGTGGCTGCTAAGTTCTTATGTGAAACTTCTCTTGAATCAGCTTGTCTAGCAGCCAGAGCGTCGGCTAATGCAGTAGCTGCTCGCCGTTCTGTGTGGCTAAAATCTTGGTCAGCGGATACAAGTTGCAAGAAAATGTTAACTGTGCTTCCTTTAACTGGCGGTAATATGTTTGGCAAGCGTTTGGACAAGATTATCTCAGAAGCCACCAGGGGTAAACAACAAGCCACACTTTTTCGCTATGGTAATAAACCGGGGAGGCTTTTAGCGAGATTTGCCAAGGGCACCCACCCACCAGCGTTCGTTCCAATTTTAAAGGATAACTCGGGAATCCTTAAAAGAAGGGGTGAGGACGTAGTTGAGATCCATCGTTCATACTACAAAAACTTATATATGGATGAAAAACTAGACAGCCAACTCTCTAAGCACTGGCTGAGCAATGTTGACCTCCCAGGTCTCTCTGAAGAGGAGGTTGCGATTCTAGGCTCCCCTATCTCAGCTCCTGAGCTTGAAACCGCTATTTCAAAACTAAAAAACAATAAATCCCCTGGCCCAGATGGCTACACGGGCAAATTTTTTAAAGTACTAAAAACCCAAATCTCTCCAACCCTTCTGACACTCTACAATTCCTACCTGTCTGGGTCTGCGATTCCCATGTCCATGAATACGGCACACATCAAAATAATCCCCAAGGCCGGTAAAGATCTCACATTACCAGCTTCTTACCGCCCCATTTCTCTAATTAATGTGGACCTGAAATTACTGGCTAAAATTATGGCAGACCGCTTAGCCCTATTCATTACAAAGCTCATCGGGAAACATCAGGTGGGCTTTGTCCAGAGTAGGTCGGCAGTAGCCAACATAAGGAAGGTCTTACTTGTCCTAGATGAGGTTAACAAACACCTCCGCTGCCATCCCTTCTCGGCGCTGATAACTATTGACGCTGAGAAGGACTTTGACAGTGTGGATTGGGGCTGGCTTGGGAATGTCCTGGATAAGATAGGACTCATTGGTCCGTTCCAAACTTTCCTGGGAGCTCTGTACAGTTACCCGCAAGACAGAATTAATGTCCCATGTTTCATATCAAAACCCTTTACTCTTCAACGTGGGACGCAACAAGGGTGCCCCCTCTCCCCCTACCTTTTTAACTTGGCAATTGAACCCTTAGCTAGATTTTTGACCACTTCCACTTATTTTGAAGGCATAAATATAAAATCTCAAGAGCTTAAGCTGGCACTCTTTGCTGACGACATTATTTTCTTTGTAAATTTATTATTATCATTTATTATCATTTATTTTGGAGTGCCCTTGAGTCCAAGGCGCTGTACATTTCAGGCGGGTACATAAATAAATTAATTGGTCAAACAATTACAAAGTGACAATAAGTGACTAACAACTGGTACAGAGGGAGAGAGGTCCCTGCCCGCGAGGGCTTACAATCTACAGGCAGGGGGTGAAGAGACAGAAGGTGAGGGGCAGACATGTTTGTGGGGCGGAGCAGTACAACACGGTTAATGTTGGTTATAGGTAATCCTGAAGAGGTAGGTTTTCAGGTTACGTTTGAAGCTAGTGAGAGAGGGGGAGAGTCTGAGGTGTTGAGGCAGTGAGTTCCAAAGTGTGGGGGGGAAGCACGGGAGAAGTCTTGGAGACAGTTATGTGAGGAGGTGATAAGAGGAGAGCAGAGGAGAAGGTCCTGTGAGGAGCGGAGGTTGCGTGAGGGGAGGTATTTAGAGATTAAGGCAGAGATATATGGAGGGAGAGGTTATGGAGGCCTTGTAGGTCAAGGTTGCTAGCTTGAACTGGATTCGTTGGGCAATGGGTAGCCAGTGAAGGGATTGGCAGAGGGGAAAGGCAGGGGAGTAGCGAGGAGAGAGGTGAATCAGACGGGCAGCAGAGTTAAGGATGGTTTGGAGGGGAGCAAGGGTGGTAGCTGGGAGGCCACAGAGAAGGATGTTGCAGTAGTCTAGGCGGGAGATGGAGAGGGCATGGTCCAGCATTTTTGTGCTTTCAGAGTTAAGAAATGAGCGGATTCTGGAAATATTTTTTAGGTGGAGGTGACAGGCAGAGGTGAGGGTTTGGATATGCAGTTTGAAGGACAGATTGGAGTCAAAGGTTATCCCAAGGCAGCGGACCTGTGGTGCTGGTGAGAGAGTGTAGCCATTGACAGTGATAGAGAGATCAGGTGGAGGGATAGAGTGGGACGGTGGGAAGATAATAAATTCCGTTTTCTCCACGTTTAGTTTTAGGAGACAGGAGAAGAAGGAGGAAATGGACAAAAGACAGTCTGGGATCCGGGAGAGAAGAGAGGTGACATCTGGGCCGGAAATGAAGAGCTGTGTGTCATCAGCAAACAGGTGGTATTGAAAGCCGTGTGATGCTATGAGCTGACCCAGGCCGAGGGTGTAGATAGAGAAGAGTAGTGGGCCCAGGACTGACCCCTGGGGGACACCAACAGACAGCGGGCGAGAGGAGGAGGTGGAGCGGGAGTGAGAGACACTGAATGTTCTATCGGTGAGGTACGAGGAGATCCAGGAGAGGGCCAAGTCCATGATGATGAGGGAGGAGAGGATGTGTAGGAGGAGTGAATGGTCGACAGTGTCAAAGGCAGAGGAAAGGTCTAGGAGGAGAAGCACAGAGTAGTGGCAAGAGGCTTTGGCAGTTACTAGGTCGTTGGTGACCTGGGTTAGGGCGGTTTCAGTAGAGTGGTGGGGACGGAAGCCCGATTGGAGCGGGTAAAGGAGAGAGTTGGTGTTGAGATGGGAGGACAGTTGAAGATGGACGTGTTGCTCAAGGAGTTTGAGACGAATGGAAGCAGTGTGATGGGGCGATAGTTGGACAGTGAGAAGGGGTCAAGAGATGGTTTCTTTAGGAAGGGGGTGATGGTAGCGTGTTTAAAGGAGGAAGGGAAGATGCCAGAGGTTAATGATATATTGAAGAGATGGGCGAGGGCTGGGATGATAACAGTACTAAGGTCAGGGATGAGGTGGGATGGGTCAAGACTACAGGTGGTGAGGTTCGATTTGGACAGTAAAGAGAAGAGCTTGTCAGGAGTGACTGGAGAGAAGCAAGTTAGAGGGGAATAGTGATGAGCAGGTGCAGAGGTGGGCTGTGGGGACTGCGGGGTGAAGCTTTGTCTGATGAGATTTATTTTATTTTGGAAGTGAGTTACAAAATCATCTGTTGAGAGGAGAGATGGGGGAGGGGTTGCTGTAAGACGCAGGAGAGAGTTGAAGGTGTTAAAAAGTTGTCTGGGGTTGTGGGACAGGGAGGATATGAGAGTCGTGAAGAAGTCTTGTTTGGCTGAGGTCAGTGCGGATTTAAATGTGTGTAGTGATTCTTTGTATGAGGTGAAGTCGTCGGTGGAGCGGGGTTTCTTCCAGCGGCGTTCAGCAATTCTGGAAGCTCGCCTCAGCTGTTTGGTGGATTCTTTGTGCCAGGGTTGTCTGTTCATTTGCGGGTTCTGTTGTGTGTGAGAGGGGCGACAGCATCGAGAGTGGAGGTGATTGTGTTGTTGTAGAATGTGGTGGCTGCGTCTGGATCAGCAAATGAGGATATGGTAGAGAGAGGTGCAAGAGAGTCAGAAAGAGTGTGAGGGTTGAGGTTTTGTAGGTTCCTGTGTGGGTGTACTAGATTTGGTGCAGGAGGGGCAGGTGGAGTGGTGATGGAGGAGAAGGTGAGCAAGTTGTGGTCAGAGATAGGGAGAGGAGAGTTTAAGAGGTTAGATAGGGGGCAAAGGCGGGTGAAGATAAGGTCCAGTGTGTGTCTGTCTGTGTGAGTGGCTCCAGAGGTCCACTGGGAGAGACCAAAGGAAGAGGAGAGTGACAGGAGTTTGTTAGTAGTGGAGTGGGGTGTATCGATTGGAATGTTAAAATCTCCCATGATTATAGTGGGGATGTCGGTGGAAAGAAAGTGGAGGAGCCAGGAGGCAAAGTGGTCAAGGAAGGTGGTGGCAGGGCCCGGGGGTCGGTAGACAACAGCCACTTGGAGGCTGGAGGGGGAGTAGATGCAGACAGAATGCACCTCGAAGGAGGGGAGGGTGAGGGAAGGTAGTGGTGGAATAGATAGAAAGGAGCAGGTATCTGACAGAAGAAGGCCGACACCTCCGCCATGTTTACTGCCAGGGCAGGGAGTGTGGGTAAACTGGAGCCCACCATAGGAGAGTGCAGCAGGGGAAGTTGTGTCAGAGGGTGTCAGCCAAGTTTCTGTTAATCCAAGGAAGGTTAGATTGCGTGAGATGAAGAGGTTGTGGATGAAGGGAAGCTTGTTGCACACAGAACGTGCATTCCAGAGGGCTCCAGACATGGGGATAGGTACTGCAGGGGTGAGGGGGATGGGTTTGAGGTTTATGTGGTTGATAAAGTGTGTGCTGCTTGGTCTGTAAGAGATTCCTGAAACCACAGTGGGGATGCGCTGAGGGGGCCCGGGGTTGGGAGAACGAGATTTGCCGACCCTCTTTCATGAACTCCGCTCTTTCCAAAGATGCGCAGGGTTTTGGATGAATGAAGTCAAATCCGAAATATTGCATATTTCCCCACATGCAAAACCTATCTCCTTAATGCAACATGATATCCACCTACATATTGCCACCACCTCCATCAAATATTTAGGAGTACACATTGGAAGGACCCCGGCTTCAATATACAATCTGAACTACCCCCCTCTAATCCTAAAAATTGTTAGGGAACTGAATAGATGGTCTAGTCTGCCCCTTTCACTCTTTGCCCGAGCCAACTTAGTGCGCATGATGAGCTTCCCCAAGCTATTGTATCCACTCCAGACCATACCGCTCCTATTGAAACACACTGAAGTGAGAATTATATAGACTAGCTTCACAAACTTCTTATGGGCCCACAAAAGGCCTAGGATTATGCTCCCTAGGTCCTGCGGGGGAATCAATGTTCCTGATATCTGGAAATACAATTTAGCCTGTAACCTGAGACACTGCCTTGATTGGCTAAAACAAACGTCGTACTACTCCAATACCGACTTGGAGGCTCTTATAGCTGCCCCATGGAGCCTGCCAGCTTTATTATACACTAAATATTCCCATATACCCCTGGAAATGAGATCCTGTTCCCTTCTGAAGGATACGATAGCCATATGGAAAATCTGCCGCAAACTATTTGGACTCCCTGCCATATTAAGTAAACATATGCACCTAGGAGGCAATCCGGAATTTCCTAAGGGCCTAAATAATGAACACCTTCGTCAATGGAAAGCGCTGGGAAACTGCAACGTTGGGCATTTGTTATGCCCGACCCGAAATGCATACCTTACTTTATCAGAGCTCTAACGAGTGTATAAACTACCCAAATCTCATTTTCTCACCTATGGCCAAATTGTAGGCTTCTTAAAGGCGAGTGTACTGCAGCTGGGATGAGACGGCTCTACTAATCCTTTTATGGAGATTATGGGTCGTTCTTCCAGCCGCCATTCACTATTCTTATTGTATGCAGGGCTTCGGACTTCAGACACCCAAGATAAGGAGACAGCTTTGTTCTCCAGATGGGAAAGAGAATTTCCAGACATGGACCTCCCCCGGATCATCTTAGAGGGTTGGAACAAGTTAAATAGAGCGGTCATTAGTGAAAGATGGAGGGAAACCCATTTCCGCTTCAGTCACCACGCAATCTATGGTTTTAACATCCTTCCACACCCCCAAGCTCCTCACCGTAAACTAGCCTGTCCTAAGTGTCAATTGCCAAAATCAGATTTAGTGCATGGATTGTGAACATGCCCAGACTCTCAACTATTCTGGATTAAAATTCAGACCGTTCTGCAACAGAGATGGGAAGTATCATGCCCACTTTCCCCGAAAATTTTTCTGTTCCATGACTTTTCTGAAGTTGGTAAATACCCTAATTTGCTACACATAACCATCCTTGCGGCCAGGAGAACCTGGAAGATAAAATTCTGGAGATGGGGGAGGTGTGGGCGCAGATGAAACATTACCTTAACATGGAATTGAGAGAGGTAGAACTTGCCAAAGAGACCCGGGCAGCAGTCTTCTTCAAACAGTGGACTCCCTTTATAGTGAACTTTTTAACTAAAGCCGAAATCAAAAACCTATTAACACCCATTAGATTGACCAAATGGTATTTAGAGGGTGAGCGGACCGGAACTCTGGGGAGTCTGAGGCTGGACTAACTGTGCGCAATCATACCCTTTGCTCTACGGCCTTTACTGCCTATGCCTGGAGATCTCCACCCATAGCCCTTCCACTTTACTCACCTGCGATGAAGCAAGAATAACCAAATGAAGCATTTGTAATATATTTGATCCTACACATTGGTGGAAAAGTGTGTTAAACATGTTAAGTATATTGTTCAAAATACTGTTAAATGTTTGAAGGTTTTCATGTTCTGAAACTTTAATACCGGTTACCAGTGCAATGTACTCAGAATTGAGGTAGTTTCCATACAATTTGGACTGTCTTTACCTGCTAGGACCATAACAATGTTCCCGTAGTCGGATGAGGGTGTTTTCACCCATTCTAAGACACAGTGTCTAATGCATTTCTGAATTGTTGTCATTAACTAATGTGTTATGTTTACTTCACTTTGCAAAATCTTTAATAAACATATTTATAAAAAAAAAAGAAGCCACCAGGGGTCATAGTGGTCTCCTCCCTCAAATTCAGCCAGCACGGCAGCATCCACACAAGAAATGGCCCCAGTTTCAGTCCTTTCGGGACTTTTCTTACAGACGGGCTGCAGGGAAGGCCCCTTGTTTCACGGGCGTCAAGTGATTCACAGCCAAATCAGACTCATCGGGGCGGTGTCACAGGTCATCCAAAAGCCCATCCGCCAAGTTTTCCTTGGCCTGAAGGTTTGTTCCCACCCGAGAATCCATTTTGGGTGGGTGGAGGGGGAGGGGTCGTCTCCTCCAGTTTCTGGAGATCTGGCAATCCAGGTCAATGATGTCTGGATTTGCGAAGTCATCACGTCGTGGTACAGGATTCATTTCATGTCCATTCCCCTGACACGTTTTTTTTTCGATCCTTACCACCTGCCTCTCCGGTTCAGGTGGCAGCGCTCCTTCAGGCAATTCATGTCCTCCTCCTTCAAGTGGTTATCATGCTGGTCCCCGAGTCTGAGCACTTCCGAGGGTTTTACTCAAACATCTTTATGGTCCCCAAAAAAGATGGTTCAGTAAGGCCAGTGTTGGACCTCAACCGGTATGTGCGAGTTCCCAGCTTCCACATGGAGTATCTCCGGTCGGTAGTGGCGTCTTTGGAACAGAGCGACTTTCCTGCAGCCATAGGTAACAGGGGCACTTAAATGCATATCATCATCATCAGTTGAGGCCCATCGCAGTAGACTCAAGGAATTTCCAGTTCAGGGCTCTGCCATTTGGCCTCGCAACCGCACCAAGGGTCTTCACAAAGATCCTAGTATCCCTGATGGCGATTCTGCGTATCAGGGACATTACCATCATTGCATATCTGGGCGACCTTCTAATGAAGGTTCCGTAGTGAGACGCCTGCCAGGACAGTATAACCCACACCCAGGCTGTTTTGGGTCACTTCGGCTGGGGGGTGAAATTCAACAAGTCCAGTCAGAGCCCTCTCAGAGGATGGCATTTTTGGGAATTATCCGATTTACTATGTTGGCCAGAGTGTTTCTTCCACCAGGGAAGATCCAGCAATTAGGGTCAAGCTTTTCTTTTCATCAGAAATGCACCCCATATATGCTTCTCACTTGCATGTGGGTTCTTGGTAGGGTGATGGCTGCTTTCGCAGCGGTGTAATTCGCGCAGTTTCTTTCGCGCCTCCTGCAGCAGGCAATCCTGATGGTTCTATAATGTCCCCGAGGATAGTTAATTCGCTTTCCACCACAGGTCCGAATCAACCTTGGCTGGTGGTTAGTTTCCCCTGCGCTCCATCAGGGGAAGACATACTTTGCTCCCGCAAGGGCTGATCATCAACACAGACACCAGCCGTCTTTGGCACCCGGACAATTCGTGGTCTCTGGTCCCTCAGAGAATCCACCCTGCACATCACTCAGGACCATTATTCCAGCGCTGTTGCATTGGTCACCCACCATTCAGGGTTGTCCAATTTGAATTCAGTCTAAGAACACCACAGTGGTGGCCTTTCTGAATCTTCAGAGTGGCGTCAGGAGCCAGGCAGCTTTTCTGGAAGCCTCAAGGATCCTTCGCTGGGTGGAGTGTACAATTCCAATCTTGTCAGGGATTTTCATTCCAGGGGTGGAAAACTGGCTGGCCGATCGTCTCAGCACTGGTGGATACCGGGGAGTTGGCCCTTCTACCAGAGATTTTTCACCTTCTCTGCCAGAGGTGCGGCACGGCAGACGTCAATCTGTTTGCATCTTGCCTCAAACATCAGCTTCCGAGGTATGTATCCGGGACCTGGGATCCTCTGGCTCTCACAGCGGATGTGCTGGTTCTACCATAGAATCAGTTTGCTCCCTCCCTGGCCCCTATTGCTTCGAGTGCTAAAATGCTTCAAGTCTGAGAGGGGGTGCCTGCCATTCTCGTTACCCAGATTGACTCCACAGGGCTTGGTACGTGGCTCTCATCGGCCTATTGGCAGACGCTACTTAGCCTCTTGCTCTGCAGCCAGACCTCCTTTCCCAAGGTCTGTAGTTCCACCCCACTTTACCGCAGCTACGTTTGACAGTGTGGCTGTTGAAACCACAATACTGAAGTCTCGTGGCTTGTCGGATCCAGTCATCTGGACCATGTTTCAGGAACGTAAGCCTCAATCCTCCTGGATCTATTGCCGCACTTGGAAGGCCTTTTTGCCTGGGCTGAGTCCCAGAGGTGTCATCCATTGGTATGTTCCATTCCTAGGGTGCTTCCTTTTTTTTTAGTCAGGTCTGGAGCTTGAGCTCTGCTTTTCTTCCCTGAGAGGGCAGATTTCTGTTCTCTAGGTTCTGTTTCAGTGCAAGCTGGCTTCCCGCCCTCAGGTTAAAACCTTTTTGCAGGGGGTCGCTTGTTCAATCCCACCAGTTTGTAGGCCTATCAAGCCATGGGATTTAAATCTTGTTTTGAAGGTATTAAGAGTAGTGTTGAGCGATTACGTTGGCTATCGACATCGGGCGATAGTCGATAGTTGGCCACCATCGATAAGGTTTTTCGATAGTGAGCAGTTGATTATGAGCGATGACCATTAAAGTCTATGGGAGAGCAACAACACCTTCATTCTTACACCCAAACAGGGCTGGAGAAGCTGGAATTAACATCCACAACAGTCAAATGGATACCTGCTACATCTTAGGCAACACACTTAGGTTATAAAAGCCACAGAAAAAAAAACACACAACATTCACTATCCCTGTCTTGTACCACAGCATGACCCTTAAACCTGCATCACCCACAAATTAAAAAGTGCCAGAAGGCAGTATGATTTGAACCATCATCTTACTTGAACTGGACATTGAATATACCTGTCCTGGAACGCAGCATGACCCTTAAACCTGTCTGACCCACAGATTAAAAAGTGCCGGAAAAAGGAGTCTTTCAACCACCATTTTAGTTTCACTGGACATTGACTATACCTGTCCTGGGCCACAGCATGAGCCCCAAACCTGCATGACCCCCACATTTAAAAAGTGCCGGAAAAAGGAGTCTTTCAACCACCATTTTAGTTTCACTGGACACTGACTATACCTGTCCTGGGCCACAGCATGAGCCCCAAACCTGCATGACCCCCACATTTAAAAAGTGCCGGGAAAAAGAGTCTTTCAACCACATTTTAGTTGAACTGGACATTGACTATACCTGTCCGTGCCACAGCATGACCAGGCCGGAGTTACAGTGGGTGCGGTGAGAGCCCAGGCTGGCGTCCGTCATCTATTAACACGCAGGTTAAAATGCCCTGATGACGCAGCAATGAAAACTGTCGTGCTGAAGCAGAGTGCGGAAGCGGAAGTGTGAGAACTCCAGCCTTCCTCAGTACACAGTCAATACCTGGGTAGCGCTTGCCCCTCCGTATGAGTGTGGACCAATTGAGCTTCACTTGGAAATACTGGTGGTTAACGCTCCTGTTACACCCAGGTGCCCTTTATCTTGGCATTCTTTTTCTCATTTTACTCAACGTGCTGGAGGAAATGGTCTCTGTACTTTGTTCTCTGTCCATGCTCCATACTCCATGTCCTCTGAATAACCTACATCTGGTCAAGTTTTCCTGTACCTCCCTTGTACAATTCAGAGGAATTTTTTTAACAGCTATTTTGTACATGCAAGTTTTTTTAGTACTTTAATTCTAGAAAACACATTTTTAAAATCGGATGGAATCCCACCATGTCTTTGTTTCTCTTTTTTAATTGTATTAAATGGGTTGTCTCAATAAAGGGATTGATAGCTATGTTAAAGATCTTGCAAAAACAAGTCATTTTGCAATATGTGTCCATTAACAGTGTCCTACCTATTCCTGTTTCTGACAGCACCATCACCCTTGAGCCACTCTTGACCATTGTGAAGAACAAATGTCTGTTAGAAACAACATTTTTTAGAATAGGACCTGTAGTATAGCTGCATGTCACAGCAAAATGCCTCCAAAAATTCAAAGCATGACCCTTGAGCCACTTTGGACAATTGTGAAGAACAAATGTCTGTTAGAAACAACATTTTTTAGAATAGGACCTGTAGTATAGCTGCATGTCACAGCAAAATGCCCCCAAAAATTCAAAACATGACCCATGAGCCACTTTTGACAATTGTGAAGAACAAATGTCTATTAGAAACAACATTTTTTAGAATAGGACCTGTAGTATTGCTGCATTTCAAAGCAGCATGACCCAAAAAATTATAAAAATGACTTCTTAGCCACTGTTAAAAATTGTGAAGGAGAAATGCCACTTAGAAGCCACATTTCTGTTCCAAAAGACCATGATTATTGCTGTATCTCACAGCAACATGACCCCAAAAAATTATAAATATGACTTCTCAGCCACTGTTAAAAATTGTGAGGCAACATGACCCCAAAACCATTGACAATGTAAAAAATTCTAAAGATGAAGTGAGTAAATGGAATATGGTTTTGTCATGAAACCTTGGTGTCTTTTAGTCTCCTCACAGCAAAACCAGCAAAATGAACTGTTGGGAATTGAGAATAAAAATTGCAGTAAGAAATGATCATTTTAAAAATAAGTTTGAGCCATTTTGATTCAGCAACCTGTGTGAATCATATTGCTCTCCGACTGGTCGTACTATAACTTCCAGGCAGGACACTTAGAGGTTGAGTGGCAGTTGACTCTGACAAAGGCCATGTAGTTTTCACCATTTAAGCCTTTACGTGAAGTGTCCCTGTATTTGCTTTCATGGAAAGTGGACTTTCTGGTTGCCGTTACTTCTATCCGCCGAGTGTCTTAACTGGCGACTCAGTCTTGTAAATCCCCTTTCCTGGTACTGCATAAGGACAAGGTTGTCCAATGCCCTGTTCTTTCGTTTCTCCCTAAGGTGGTTTCTTTGTTTCATATCAATGAGGACATAGTTTTACCCTCTTTTTGCACCTCCCCCACTTATCCCGAGAGCAGGTATTACTTTGTTTAGACGTTGTCAGGGCCGCGTGGGTCTACAGTGGGAAAAAAAGTATTTAGTCAAACACCAATTGTGCAAGTTCTCCCACTTAAAAAGATGAGAGGCCTGTAATTGACATCACAGGTAGACCTCAACTATGAGAGACAAAATGAGAAAACAGATCCAGAAAATCACATTGTTTGATTTGGAAAGAATTTATTTGCAAATTATGGTGAAAAATAAGTATTTGGTCAATAACAAACGTTCATCTCAATACTATGTCATATATCCTTTGTTGGCAATGACAGAGGTCAAGCATTTTCTGTAAGTCTTCACAAGGTTGGCACACTCTGGTGCTGGTATGTTGGCCCATTCCTCCATGCAGATCTCCTCTAGAACAGTGATGTTTTGGGACTGTCGCTGGGCAACACGGACTTTCAACTTCCTCCAAAGGTTTTCTATGGGGTTGAGATCTGGAGACTGGCTAGGCCACTCCAGTACCTTGAAATACTTCTTACGAAGCCACTCCGTTGCCCTGGCGATGTGCTTGGGATCATTGTCATGTTGAAAGACCCAGCCCCGTTTCATCTTCAATGCCTTTGCTGATGGAAGGAGGTTTGCACTGGTCCCTTTGCAGAGAAAAATCCCCAAAGCATGATGTTGCCACCCCCATTCTTCACAGTAGGTATGGTTTTCTTTGGAATGAACTCAGCACTCTCTCCTCCAAACTCGACGAGTTGTGTTTCTACCAAACAGTTCTACTTTGGTTTCATCTGACCATTTGACATTCTCCCAATACGCTTCTGGATCATCCAAATGCTCTCTAGCAAACTTCAGATGGGCCCAGACATGTAGTGGCTTAAGCAGGGGGACACGTCTGGCACTGCAGGATCTAAGTCCCTGGCGGCGTAGTGAGTTATTGATGGTAGCCTTTGTTACGTTGGTCCCAGCTCTCTTCAGATCATTCACTAGGTCCCCCGTGTGGTTCTGGGATTTTTGCTCACCATTCTTGTAATCATTTTGACCCCACGGGATGAGATCTTGCGTAGAGCCCCAGATCAAGGGAGATTAACACTGGTCTTGTATGTCTTCCATTTTCTAATTATTGCTCCCACAGTTGATTTCTTCACACCAAGCTGCTTGCCTATTGTAGATTCAGTCTTCCTAGCCTGGTGCAGGACTACAATTTTGTTTCTGGTGTCCTTCACAGCTCTTTGGTCTTCACCATAGTGGAGTTTGGAGTGTGACTGTTTAAGGTTGTGGACAGGTGTCTTTTATACTGATAAGTTCAAACAAGTTCCATTACTACAGGTAATTAGTGGAGGATGGAGGAGCCTCTTTAAGTTACAGGTTTGTGGTGACCAAAGACTTACTTTCCATCATAATTTGCAAATAAATTATTTCCAAATCAGACAATGTGATTTTCTAGATTTGTTTTCTCATTTTGTCTCTCATAGTCTAGGTCTACCTATGATGTCAATTACATGCCTCATCTTTTTAAGTGGGAGAACTTGCACAATTGGTGGCTAACTAAATACTTTTTTTCCCTACTGTACCTCTCCACCAATGAACCCTTTATCATTCCAGAGGGTCTGCACAGGGGCCTGGCAGCCTCTTCCGCCACCATTGCCAGCTGGATTCGATCAGCAGTTACGGAAGCCCATCGGTCGAGGGGTGAGCCTCTTTCATTACAGTTCACTGCTCATTCTACACAAGCAATTGGTGGCTTCTGGGCTGTTCGGTATCAAGCTTCAGCTTTAAAGGTTTGCAAAGCTTCTACCTGGGCTTTGGTCCACACCTTCTATCAGATCCATACCTTGGCCTTGGCTGACACAAGCCTTGACCGCAAGCTACTCCAGGCAGCAGCGTGCTAAGGGCTGCCACTGCTCGTGAATTGTTTAGTTGTGAAATTTTTGTCTCCACCTCCTTTGCTATTGGACATTGTTAGGTGCTGTCCCCCCCAAAGATATTAACGAGAAACTGGGATTTTTGTACTTACTGTAAAATCCTTTTCTCGTCTGATTCTTTGGAAGACACAAGTCCCTCCCTTTTTTATTGTCTTAGTCCGATTTCCATTTGACGGATTATGGTTTATCGTCTTTGCTATAGCTTTTGTACCAGATGAGTAGCCTGGTGTCAGTCTCCTAGGGCGAGGGCCTATTCCAAGGTGTCGTGTCTCCCAATGAATCAGACGAGAAAAGGATTTTATGATAAGTACAAAAATCCCAATTTTTCAACTATGGACCTAAATAGGAACTCTTTTTTTCTGAAATTTAGTTTTTATTGACAATGTTTTGTGATATTCAACTGTATGATCTTTTGGAATCAATTTGGACCATCTTATGGATAATGAGTATAAAGGGAGACTCCCGTCACACAGTGTAGCCACCAAAGAAAGCGTCAGAATTACTGAGACGGCAGTAGTTGGCTTCTGGTGAACTGTAGTTAGATGCGCAAAGTAAATAAGCTGTGGCATATATTCCTATTCAACTGTTACTCCCCGGTTGCGGTCTCTTTTACTAGTCACCGAAAAGATGAAGACTGTCATGGTGAGTCCAAAAGAGGGAGTCAGTAGGAGAAAGAAACCTGTCACAGTATGCTAATTGCTACACAGTTGGGCCTGAGAAGCAAACCGCTGAAAAGAACACTGCAGGAGCAGATCAAGCTGGACCCTCAACTGACCCTTCACCCGGTACTAGTAGAGGCCCGTACCTCAGAAAAGAGGGAGCAGGTAGAGGCCCAAGAAAAGATACTGGCTCTGGTCAGTGAGACTATATTAGAGGTATGGCTGCATTCTTTCAAAGAGGCACTCTACTGGGTAGAGGAGAGTTTGCTAAAGCAAGTGGAGGGAGCAGCAGGTGGTTCCTATGACAAACCCAACGAGCTTAGATCCGGTTCCTGAGGACACCT
The DNA here is from genome assembly GCA_025379985.1 of Phyllomedusa bahiana. Taxonomy (NCBI): domain Eukaryota; kingdom Metazoa; phylum Chordata; class Amphibia; order Anura; family Hylidae; genus Phyllomedusa; species Phyllomedusa bahiana. The sequence goes on from JAODAL010027396.1 coordinate 20,726, forward strand.
GCTGTTGTGGACCTCTCCAATGCTGGGAATGTGGCCGAGAGGGACATATGGCCAGATAGTGTCAGAGGTCCGGCTCAAGAAGAAAAAAAAGTTCTCAGGGCTTTAAACTAGAATGGCCTGCGTTGGAGGGGGAAAACAGATTCTCACCAACGCAGATGTACAACAGGTGGTCGGGCCCTTTGGAAGTGTTTACATACCTTGATCTTATTCAGTACATGTGCCCGCAAAGCATAAAATCCTTCCTCCCGTGGCAACAAGATTACAATGGGAAAACTATAAGACCTTTGTTTAAACTCATACAAGAACATTTATATTCATTAAGGACGGGCAAAGGGGCACCCCGATTTATTAGTTATATGAAAAAAATACATGGAAATGACATTTCAGGTGTGCGCTTCACCTGATAATGGGAAGGATCAGCACATGCGATTATTGCAATATGAGGCCAAGTGGATCCTAAAAAAAAAAGCATTAGGAAGATTAGGTTTAAACGATCGGAATGATTTGTCTTTTTTCTTGTAATAATTGTAGCTATGTGTTGTAATTAAGTTTTTATTTTAGTTAGATTGTTACATTATCTGTGCTTTGTGGTCATGTGACCTGACTTTGGGGAATTTAAAAGCGTGATGACGCTGTTTCCCATGAGGCCTAGAAGAAGCGTATGTGAACGCGGAAAGGCCGTCGCCTGTTAAGCAACTGTGTATCCTGTGTTCTGTCCCTCCGCAAAAGGAAAAATTGCAACAATAAAGAAGAACTTTTAAGGACGATGAGTGCCGTGGATTATGTCCTTTGTTCCTGTATTGATATGAAATCCTTCTTCCCTTACCACTAGGCATGACACACAGCTTACAGGGAGTGAAAATGCTGGTGAAGTCAATTGTGCAGCAAGAAAGAGTGACAGTTGAAGACACGCTATGCAAAGTTCATGAGGGAAGAGTGTGCTGAGAATCATGAACTTCAATGGATGTGATGTATAACTCATGCCTCGAGAATGGGTGGCGGAGATTCATCCAGCACACAATGTACAGCTTCTTGAAGAACCCATCTGAGAGATGGAAGGATTCTGTTCTGCTATAACAACCAGATTAGCGGACAAAGAACCACCAGAAGAAGAAAATCTCACATTTCAACATGTCTGGGAGACTCTGGGCGAAGAAGCAGCCAGTTGACACCAGCTGAGCAAGGAAAGTTGAGAACAGACCAACAGAAGCATTTGGTAGGGAGATATGAAAACCAGAGGCTCAACCACCTATAGGTTCACTTCTAACTCCTGAGGGGTACCAAGGAGAAGATTCTGAGATACGTCATTCCCAAGGAGCTTATTTTTCGGAAACTCCCCACCCTGGGATGGAGATTAGATTTTACACATTCTGATTGCCAGGAAGACAACCGTTAACTTCAGGAGGGAAGATGTAGGGATAGACCACGCAGTTGGGAGTTTGAACACTAGGGGTCACCAGAGAACCTGGAAAAGAGGGCAGGGTTACCATGAAAAAGACCGTGAAACAAGGAAGGAGGAATCAGTCAGTATGTACCAGTGAGGAAGAGAGAAGCCAGGATTGTAGCTGAAGGGTGGCCCCCTGCTTGTAAATGTAGCCATATTGACCATTCATTTTCTGCACAGTGCAGCTTAACCAAATAGCATACACACTGGGAAGCCTTTTGGAAACTGCAGACATGTGGACACAGATTGTGGATGGAGAGCGATACTCCTATCCCACAGGCTAGGTGCCGAAGGAGAAGTCAAAAGTACAGAGACGGCAGTGGCTGGCTTCTGGTGAACCTTGCTTTGCACAAAATATGTAAAGCGTGGCATGTATTCAACTGTTAAATAAAGAAAACAATTGTTACTCCCAGTTTGCGTTCTACCTTACTACTCACTGGTAGTGTTGAGCGATTATTATCGACAAAGTTGAAATCGGCACGGTATTTACGTTGATCGGATTTTTAAGATCACGCGATAATTTAGGTTAAAATCTGTGCATAATCTATTAATATCGCGCCATTTTCGGCGCTTCCTGTCATTTTGGCGGCCAGCAAATCAGCTTACAGAATAGAGCAGGGTGAGATGTGTATGCAACGTCATGACTGGGATGTGTATGGTTGCGATTGGCTGGAAAAATCACATTACCTCGTTTTACATAGAACAGCCCTTCCTGTTCATGATCAGTGTCTGTCAGCGTCTCAGAGCAGTAGGACGTGCACTCTGCCTCTGTCCAAACAGCTCAGCAAACAGCTCAGCGAAATTACTCTATTTCTTCACAGAGAAAGCTCTACTGTTAGCTGTGATCCTTACAACTTAGTTAGATCAGAGATTTGAAGATATTATGTAGTTAGGTAGAGAATTTTAAAGGACCACCTCCCGCTAAAAAGCCCCGCGGAGGAGTGGGGGGGGGGGGGTCCCGCGGGCGAACACAGACAAGCTCTTTAAAGAATACTGGATATAGTTCACCAAGACTTAGTGTAGACACTGCACTGCATTAGCTTTATTATTAACATTTTTCTATTGAAATATTTCCTGGATATTGGGCAGCCTGAACTTATATTAGGATACACATCTTTTCTAGTAACTGCAGGTCTCTTTGTTAGGTGCAAAACTCCACTTTTATTATCAGTATACATTTCAGATAGGTGTTCTTTTTCAATTTTGCCCAGTCCAGCTATGTTGATATAGCCACCTTGCAGTTAAATTAGAATCCAGCAATTTTGTAGTCAGCACAGGTTGATAGGTGCCAAAAATAACTTTCATTATCCAAATACATTTCAGATACGTGTTTTTTTCACTTTGGTGCAGTACAGCTTTGTTGATAGAGCTACTTTGCAGTTAAATGTGAATACAGCAATTTTGTAGTCACCACAGGTAAATTGAAAGGTGCCAAAAATACCTTTTATTATCCGAATACATTTCAGATACGCAGGGGCGTTGCTAGGGTCCTAAAACATTCGGGGCACGGGCCCTTTGTTAGTGGCGAGTGTAAGGAACAGTCGCTGTCTGCCATGCATAGAGTGGGCTTAGCGTGTGAGCCCGCTTTATACATCCTTCATGCCATTTAGATGTTCAGGGACATCCATATGCATGAAGGGGTTAATTAAAACCCGCCGCTAGCTTCCAGCAGCAGAGACTCTGCTCTTGACTCCCTTACTGATGGTCTCTCAGACAACATACCCCATCCTCCCAGCCCACGGCCTACAGCATTGTCCCCTCATTGTCTTCCCAAATTTGGGGGCACAAAAGTGCCTCTTATAGTCTGAAAAATCCAGTATATGTGGTGATGTAGTTTAACTCCTAAATAACACAGCTGTTTTCCATTTTTTTCCTTCGAATAGCCAAATCTTTTTTCATTGGGGCTGTTCTGAGGATCATGGGACTTTTTGGTTGCTTTTTATTCAATTTCTTGCAAAGTGGGATTAACAAAAAATGTTTTTATTTTTTTTTTTTGTAGCAGTGTTCATGGAGGGGGTAAAATATCAGTTTTATTGCACAGGGTTTATACGCACACAGTGATGCCAAATATGTGTACTTTTTTAAAAAAATTTTCATTGACAAGCATTTGTAATGGGGAAAAGCTTATATATGTGTTTTTTTGTGTTTGTTTTTTTCACTTTTTACTTGCTTGACCACTTTAATACAGCAGACTTATCTCACTGCAGATGGACACCTACTCAGCTGTTACCACACAGGGACAGTATATACACAAATGCAACACACAGGTAAATATTGGACATGTGTTTATACTGTTCTTGTGTGTATATTACAGTATATATATATATATATATATATATGTTTATATACACACTACACCACTATATATATACACACATGTACTTCACACAGGGATAGTATATACATGTATAATACTTATCTGGGTGTTACATTTGAGTATATACTGTCCCTGTGTGAAGTACATGTGTCTGTGTATATATATGTATACATATAGTGGTGTAGTGTGTATATAAATATATATACTGCAATATACACACAGGAACAGTATATACATATGTCCAATATTTATCTGTGTATTACATTTGTGTATATACTGTCCCTTTGTGGATGTATATACTAATATACTGTACCTCTGTGACACAGGTCCAGTATATTAGTATAGACATGTGAGGTGGGGGTATAGCCCTCCATCCTGCCTCAGGACATACCTTATGCAGGGTCACTGGGGTCCTAGAAGCTCCTGGGCTGTTTAGGCAGCTCTGGAAGACTTCAGGAAACCAGAAGCTCGTTCTGGTTTCCATAGTGATGGGGCCAACGATCTGCTGCAGGAGCCGGCAGGAGGAGGCAGGGAACCTTGCTGTAGGTTCTGTAGCTCCAGGGGAGGGCTGAGCAGGGAGCACAGAAGAGGAGGGGCTGCTCTCACTGCTCCCTGAGAGTGGTGAAGTTCTGGCGGTGGGCGGAGCTTCTTACTGCAGAGAGAGAGTGAGAAAACTAATCATTCGGGGCAGAAGGCTTTACATCCGGGGCTTCTGCCCCGAATGATACTGCCTAGCGACGCCCCTGCTGATACGTGTTTTTTCACTTTGGCGCAGTACAGCTTTGTTGATAGAGCTACTTTGCAGTTAAATGTGAATACAGCAATTTTGTAGTCACCACAGGTGAATTGATAGGTGCCAAAAAATACCTTTTATTATCCGAATACATTTCAGATACGTGTTTTTTTCACTTTGGCGCAGGCCAGCTGTGTTGATAGAGCCACCTTGCAGTTAAATTTGAATCCACAAATTTTGTAGTCACCACGGTGAGTAGGTGCCAAAAAACCCTTTTAAATACCCTATACTTTTCAACAGGTTTTTTTTTTCCCTTTTGGTCAGTCAAGCTTTGTTGATAATCTACTTTGCGTTAATTTGAATAAAAAATTTTGTTTTTTTTGAGGATTTGAGAATAGCTGTGTTTTTGCCGTCTTTAATAAGAACTTTCCAAAACTTTTTCCTTCCCCTTCAAATTTTTATATTTCTGAAATGGAGTGAAATTCGGTGCAAAGGAGCAAAGAGGTGGTGGGCAGGGGGGAGAGGTACAGGAAGGGCTCCCCCAGTCTGGCGACAACACCATGCCAGCGGATCGCATTGCGGGGACCGTCAGGCCGTCTGCGGGCGGGGGCCCTTGAATCTCATAACAAACAGCGCGCCAATCTGTTTTTCAGGGTTTAAATGCAAGGCATTTAAAAGAAAGGGGCCCAAAGAGGGATGTTTTTTCTCTGCTTGCGCCCATTATTTTGGCCATCAAGGGGGGGAAAGAAAGCCGGTCAATCGGCAAAAACCCCCGGGCTCCAAGATTGGGGTCCCTTCTTGAGCCCGCAGCCCCGGGATACAAAATTCAGGACAACGAAGTCACCTTGTTGTATGAATGATGAAATTCGGATCCAACTGGTTTTTCAGCAGAATTTGTTTGCGAGCGCTTCATCACGGACAGGGGGAAGACGATGGGGTAGTGTCAGTACGGGCCCCCCTAAAAAAGGGGGAGGGGCGTCCCGGGAAACCCAAAATGATTCCCCCACCCACGGTAAAGGGGAAAACCCAGCTCCCTTTTATTGCAGTCAAAAAGGTCCAGGACCTCTCAACCGGGGCCTTCTTTGAGCAAGCCCTGATTCCCCCAGCGAGTCATTGTTGCCTTTGCTGAAAAACGCATAAGAGGGGAAAACCCCTTAGGTGTTTAACCACCCCAAAACATGTTCAAACACATGCACAATGCAGAGTTGAAAGGGAGGCAACACTTGGCCAAAAAAGGGCCAAACCGAGCCGGGCCTCCAACACGTACACCCTCGTCCCGCCTCCTCCCCCCTCCGCCACCCCCCAAGCGTTCCTCCTGCCCGGGGGCCAGAGTCATGTCAGGGATCCCCCGCTCCACCCTCCCCCCGTCACCCGAGTATACCCACCACCAAGACCCTCCTCCCCCCTTTTCCCCTTCCCCCAGTTGACGACCTGCGCCGTACAGCCCAGTCACACCACCTTCTCTTTTCCGGGTTTTGGAGCAGAAGAAACACTTTAAACCCAAAACCATCCCAAACCCAAAAGCCTGAATGTCGGCATTGCCAGGTTTGGCCCTTTGGGAAAAGTTGCCTTTCCCTGGTGGCACAGATGGTTCCGCCACGTCAGGGCCCTTTTCCCTCCCCCCAATCCCGATGCCGAGCGGGCCCATTTTTTTCCCCAAAAAGCCCCCCTCCCCTGGCCAGCCACATGTCTAAAAAATTTTTAAGGGGTTGTCTGCATCTTTTGCCCGGGGAAAAAAGTCCATTGACCACCGACACGGGGACTAGAAAGCGAAAAGGCCCTAATCTTTGACAGCTCACTGGTGAGCTGGGTGGATGCTCGGGTGTCGGTGGCTCTCGGGCTCGGCCACGCTCTTCAAAACCGCGGGGGGTGCGGGGTTTTTTCCCCCCAAGTCCTTGGTGCACACATCCCCATAAAAACCCGGGCCCGTGTTGAAATTAATCGTCTTGAGACCGCCCCAACACAGGTCGGGAGCGTGGACGCTCCCCCCAACGAGACCGAGCGCTGGGGTGAAAGAACCTTGTGCCAGAAAGGTGGGGTACGAAAACGGGCGAAATTGCTGGCCCCCCCTTAAGATTAGGCGAGCACACCCCTTTCCCGGCAATGTCATAAAACCTTGTCTCCAGAAATTTTCTCAAGACTACCCGGGGGGCTGAACTCCCCGCTGGGGAAGGCTCAAGTCAAAAATTCGCATTTTCCCCCGTTCGCACCCTGTTTGCCCGCCGGGCTGCTTTGCAGCATCAGCTCAGCTCCCCGTCAACCGTCTCATTGTTGATGGGGCAACACGCGGGAATCCCCCCTCCACAGCCCCAGCGATTGGGGCAGCACACAATCCCATTACGCAGTATGAAGTGACACAGGGCCTGACAAAGCAGCGGGGACCTCGGGGTTTTTGAGCCCCGAGATGGGGCGGGTGAAAGAGCTTGCCCACCTTCCATTTTTAAAGAAGCCACCAAAAAAGGTCATGCGGACAATCCCTTGCAGCATGAGCATTGTGTGATCTTGCCCTGGAAGATCTTTTGGACACTCTAAAAACAACGGGTCCCCCCAGCGACGGGGAGGAAGGGGACACAGATGGGGACACGAAGCCCTTCTCTCCTCAAACCCAAAAGGGTCCGACATTTTTCACAATTTCATGGGTCTTCATTGGCAGTGGTTGGGGGGCCAGGGCAGGCAAGTTGGCGCATCAGCTCTCAGGGTGCACTTCGGGCAAGCAAGGCTGTGTTAAAGCTGTCCGGAAAAGGGGGGGGGGGAGGGGGAAGGAGGTATTCCCTAACACCGACGTTCCCAAACGTCCCTCCCTGGAAAGGGGTTGCGTAATTTGAGGGGGAGGGGGGAAGATGGGGGAAGATCAGTTTGCTATCCCCCTGCCCCAAAAGGGCGGGAAATAAAGGGCCCCATCTCTACACAGTGTTGGAGCCCCATTTCCTCCAACATGATCCTCGATTAAGGCCATTAAAATGAACAACATTTATTTGGGGGGGCCACCCCCTGGATCCCTGGTACAAAACAAAACCCATTTTCCCTTTCCCACCCCCCCAAATAAGAAAAAAATGAAAAAAAAAAATGAGACCTTGCGTTTGAGCAAGGGAAAACATCTTTGCTCGATTAAACGTTTTTCAAATGTCACGGTGGAACAACATCCGACGTGACACATAGAGTGCCGTACCTACGGCACAGGGCGCGGGCAAGGGGCAGAACCCTAAGGGGTGCCTCTGCAATCTTTATTTTACCCCCTACCAAACGTATGAAATGCGGGCCACACCCAACACACAGAACCAGCTTAAGATCAGGGTAAACCACTATCTGCTCTCAAAAACGGTTTTTGGATTTTTCCCCGGACCCAAAGACTTCTGGGTATCCAAAATGGACGAACCCCGAGCTCACTCGCCACGCCAAGAGGTTTTGTCCTGCCCATAGCCAGCGTCATATCTGGGGGGCCTTCAGCACGCGGGAGGAGTCATTACAAAAACCCGAAATCCCTTCCATAGAAAAAGGGGATGTTTGACTTTCAAAAGATAAAATCGGCATGGATTTTTTTCTGGTTTTTGTGGCCCAATTGCCGGGGCCCCCTATTATTGCCGTTATTTCACTTTCCCTCTTCAAACAAAAGGTCCCTTAAAACATTTTTTTTTTTTTAAAACATACTTTTTATTTTTTGCTGACTTGAGCAGAGTTACAGAAAGTTTTGAACATGCAAGAAAACAGCTTGCAACAGTAAGTAAGACAAGAACACAAGATCATGGAAAACCGTTTAAAATTTCGGGAAAATACATATAATTACATAAGAAGTGGGGATGAGACAATCAATGGGGGTAATAAAAAAAAATTGGTCATAGAAAAAGGCAAAGGAAATATTTAATCACAGAGAACTTTGTGTAGTTTTTGGGAAGACATCCGGGGCCCCCAAAATTTCACTTTTTAAACATATGTGGGGGGAACAGAACGAAACTCAAAAGCAAAAAAAAAAATTTTAACCTTTTTAACCACTTATTATTAAGGGAAAATTAGGAGACTTAGCAAATGTTTTGGCCATGCAGCAGCACAAAACAGGGAAAAATATAGTGCTCAATAAGGGAGGATTTCCTGAAAAACCGATGCCAAGACTGCAAGCTCGGGCCCGGGTCTGCAACAAAGCCATGATTTTATAAAGAAATTTTGAAAAAATTTTTTTTTTTTCCCAAAAACGCAAAATAACGGGACAACCCCCCAAAGTAATCGTACCCTTTGGCCAAAACGTTTCCAGCAAAGGTTCGATGCCCCCCTGGAAAATTTGGGGGCCAAGCGTGTGGGGGGGAGATACCTTTTAAAATGAATTTTTTTCGCTTTATTTCAACATGATTAAACATTTGGATAGTTTTGGGGTTTTAATTCCTGACGCCATTTGCAAGCTAAACTCCTTAAAATTTTTTTTTTCCCTTTTAAAAAGCATAGGGGGGAATTTGGGTGGGGTTTTTTTGAAAATCAGCGATAGTTGGGGACTCCCTTTTTCAAAACCTTTCTTTTGGAAAAAGGAATTTGGAAAAATAGGGAATCGGGGGTATCAGGGGGGCCCTCTAAAGAGGGATAAGGACGGAATGCAGATACTGAAAAAAGAAAGGGGGGGGAAAATACCGACTCTTAAGCTCAGAAAAGGTTTCAGGGGATCTACTTGAAGAGCTGACAATAGTGTTAAAAACCAAAAGTGGGGCCAGGGCTGAAAAATTAAAAATTTCGACCAACAATTTAAAAACCCCAGGGGGTGTTGTTTCTGAAGGCAACCCAATCTTTCGTGGACATTTTTGACCATAAACAAATAGGTCTAAAGGGACGAGAAAGGGGTGTCTGGGGTTGGGGCTCCCAAAGGGGCAATGCCTAGGTGGGGTCCCCTGGGGAAAGGGGATAAGTGAGTTTTTCCCGCGGGGGCCCCTGAAACCGAAGGCAAATTAGCAAAAGCCCTGCTGTTCAAGGAGATTCGATTTGTGGCCTGAAGGTGGGTACTGCCAACCTCCTTCCCCATATCTATAAAGAGCACATTTTTTTTGACTGGCTTTTTTTCCCCCAATGAAATGTGAGAAGGACGTTTCTTTTGGAGATTTGGGGGGAATTTGTAAGGGATTTCCCTTTAGTAAAAAAAACAGGGGTGAACATCTTTATAACGTTAGTTTTAGCAACCCCGGGGAAATAACTTCTTAAGCATTTATTTCTGAGTCTAAATTATGGAAAAAACATCTAGATTAAAAAGGGGAATGGGGGAAGGGTATAGCCACTTTGACCCAATATCTACCGAGGAAGGGAAGGGGAAAACCAAAATTCTCCAAATCTCGCGCTCGTCTAGAGGAATAAAAGGGAATCAAGATTTCGACTTTTTTCAGTTTGTAGAAGGGGCTAGGGGAAAACTGAAGAGTTTCAAAATAGGGGGAATTAGGGAAAAAGGGTTTGAAAATAAAAACATAACGTCATCGGGGTAAGGCTAACTTTGTTTGCAAAAATGGTCGAAATTCCGTATAGAGGGGGGCTTTAATCTTTTCAGCTAAGGGGTTTAAAAGCAAGGACAATATTAATGGGGGGGTGGGCACCCTGTCGGTACCGTTTGAGGTTTAAGGTTAACAAAAACCCCGAGTTTTAAAACGAGCAAGGGGGGGGTACAAGGCCAAATAGCGGGTAAAAGGGCCGGAAAACCAAATTTCTGTGGTGGCTCATAATCCCAATTGACCGTCGAACGCCTTCTCGGCACTAAAAAATGAAAAGGGATGTAGGTCAGATGGGCCCGCTATTGGATAGGCAAAAAGTCTTCGAGTTGCATCCGAGCCTCCCAAAATGTAAAAAAAACCCGTTTGGTTTGTTGATTAAAGAGGGGATAACTGATTAACGAGATGCTAGAATCTTCGCATAAAGTTTGAGCATTTTTGAATGGGTGGGTCTATAATTGGCTACATATCGGGGGTTTACCCTTTTAGGGGTTGTGGGTTTTGATGGGTTAAGATTCTTTTGGGATTGAGGGCTTGCAAAATATTTTTGAAAAATCCTTAAATGGGGGGAGGTATCCAAAAGAGACGATAAAATCTTTGTTTTCCGTCAGGGCCATGATTTTTTAAAGGTTTCTGGATTAATAGCCAATTGAACCCAAAATTTTAAAATGAGTTCAATTTTTGTAATTTTGGGCACCCCAACTCAGAGCCACAAAAAGGGAAATGGTTTAAATTTTATTGTCTTTAGGGAACGCGAAAAATTTCCATCAAATTAGTATACAAATTTGCGTAAAAGCAGCAAAGGGCCAATTTCAGAGGGGTTTTAAATTTTTGTTCCAGGCAGAAGTCAATGGGGGGTTCTATTCAGCATGTTTAACTTTTATTTTCCACTAATAGTTGAGGGGTGTCTCCTTGTACATAAAATTGCCACTTAATTTAAGAGGTTTTTTTTCGTATTTATGAAGTAAAGCAACGAATATTTTGCGTTTGGGAAGGAAATTTTTTTATTTTCTGCTGATGGGTTTATTTAAAAGTGAATCAGCAATTTTATGTTATTTTAAAACATTTTGGGTGTTTGGATTTTTTTATGTTTACTCCCAAATGGATAAAGATCCCACCATGAAGGGTTTGTGGGGCCCCCACAATTGGGTTTGGGGAAAGGACCAGTTGTATTAGGGAAAAATAACAGACAGGTTTCTTTTAGAAGTTTTGCATTTTTGTGGTTAAGCAAAAATTTTTTTATCTCCCTACCTGGGTCGAGAGAAGGGCCCGTGAGGGCTCAAGGATTTTTAACGGGGTGGGTCTGACCCCGTAATGGGAACAATGTTGGGAGAAAATGCCTGCCAAAAAAATTTTTCTAGTAAAAGATCGATTTGGGGGTGGGGAGAGTGGGGGGGAAAAAAAAAATGTAAACTTTTTTTTGTAGGGCATGACCCATACACTGTTATCTCTTCGGGGGAGGGTCGCAGGTCCTCATTGAGCTTCCCCTTTGGTCTAATCGTCTATTTTATTTTTGACTACGGGGTTTAAAAAAACCCCAGACCACAAACCACCTTCCTGACCCCCCTTGCCCCAGCACCCCTTTTCCTAAAAAAGGAATCGCTTGCTGTTTGGAGCGTACAGGGTTTTAAAAGGTGTAAGGTTTTTAATTTAAAGTCAATACAAGGAAAAATAGCGGCCAAGGGGCTTAAATGAATGTTTATTCAAAGGGCCCCCGAGTTTCTAATTTTGGGAAACGACACCAGCCCTCTTTTTGTAGCTGAGATTGAAAAATTGGGGAAAAATGCCTATTTTTTATCGGTGTGCATCAAAAGGGGTAAATGGGTCCTTGGAACAAACTAATCTGTCCTGAATTTAAAAGGGTCCTTCACAAAAGGAGCGTTTTAAAAGGGGGAAATTTTAAACCTTTCACATTTTATGTACATTTTTTTTTGTATAAGAGAAGTAAGGAAATTTGGGGGCGGTATTTTGGGAAGATTAAACCCAAAAAAAAAGTGGTGCATAGCAATACTGGGGTAAGAAACTAAAAACAGGCCGCTGCATTGGAATGCAAAATACAATCAAAAACAGAATAGAAACGAACGTAAGAAACATTGTTTGGGAAAAGGGGAAAACATCGGGACAGTCCAACCTAGAACAAGCGGGGAAAGAAAATATAGCAAAAAGACATCGAAGTTCATAAAAGACGGGCCTTTTGGAAACCAGAGTACCACAAAAGAATGAAGAGTAAATGCGGGGAAAACCTTCAAATGCTGGGAAGACGCAGCCAAACTTTGTGGGGCCTAACGAGTGACCAAAAATTCTGGGTGTCTCTTCTGACCGGGGTTACTTCTGAGCAGCCGGAAAATTCCAGCGATAAAGTGAATGCCCCTCTGGGTAAGCAACCATGAAATCCTCCCGGTTATGATCAGCTTCACGGAAAGCCCCCCTTTTGGTATTTCTTTTTCACAGGGTTTCGTAAAGGGGTGAAACTCTTTTCTACCTCATGGGGGCAGCCGACAGTCCAACAAAGAGATGGATTGGAAGGTCCAAGAATCGACCAAGAGCCCCCAAAAAATGTCCTTATATGGTAAAAATGTATCAGTATTTCCCTTGGTACTTTCTGCGGGGGGGTTTCCCCGGTTTTGGGGGTGCGATAATTTTTATCAATGGTTTTTTTTGAGAGCTGCAGCTGGGGGGAAAACCCGTGCCATCAAACCTTAAAACGCATGAATTTTTTCGGTATACTGACCCGGAAAACTCTAATTTGTAATTATTTTTTGTCTCGACCCCATCTTCAACCCAAAACCTTGGTTTAAAGGGGCGCTGCCCCCTTTTCCCCCAAGCGCTGTTGCGTCGATAACGCATTTAATTACAAGTCGGCCATTTTTGATTCAATATCTCATCCTGGACCAATAGGGGCTGAAAGTCCTTTTAAATCAAAATCATTTTTTTGTATCACTTGGAGGCGGAGCGGAAAGAGGCAAACAACGCTCATTGAGCCCCGTTAAAATTTTGGGTTGAGGTTATCCTATTCCAATCACAGATTCTGCCTGGGAAAAAGTAGAAGGGGGGAGCAATGGGGAATTGTAGGGCCCGCTTTTGTGGCACTGTTTCTGGGGGTTGGAAAAAAAATCTGGAAGTTTGGGGGGTTGGCCTTTTGATTTTTCTTGACTTTCCCCCCATTTCCTTTTTCTTGGGGAAAAAGGGGAAACCGATTTTGGGACAACGGACCCGGGGGATAACGGGTGTTGAGTGGGGCAAAAAAAAAATGCAAGGGAGTCCCAGGGACTCAACAAACAGGGTTGAGGCACAGGAAGGGCCGATTTTTAAAAATAACACTGTAATTGGGCCCTCTAAAGTAGTGTAAGTTCACTGCCTTATGTCTTTGCGCAGGGGGTGCTGCACTTGGCGCTTATAATTTGTGCGGTACGGCCAAGTTAGGAGTTGGGACCCAAAATAAATTTCTTGAGGTTTAAAAATAAATATCCCTTTAGAGCTTTTCAAATTAGGTTAGGGGCTCACCCAACAGGATGGAGGGGCAGCAGTTGTTCTGGGGTAGCCCCCCTCCCCCACTCGCACCTCGGGCACAACCTAGGGTGTTTAAAAAAAAGGGGTTTTAAACCCCTTTTGTTTCAACCCCCCCCGGCCGGAGACCATCGGCGATTCCCTGTGCTTCCTGGGGCCTTTATCGGGGTATCTAACTTCGCCGCAGCCACGTAACGGGCTATGCGCAGAAGAGCTTGTGTCACTCTCGCCGCAGGGAAGCTGGGGAGAGCGGCCCCAAATGGGGGCGGGTTTCCCCCGCGGTGCAGGGGCCCAGGGGTTTACCGCGCACGCTGGCCGGGTGAAGGGTCACGGCTGAGCCTCACCAATCTGCAGCTGGCAGTGCAGGTAAGAGGAAGGTCCGCAAATGTAGTCGGTTAGGCTGCTGGTTAGTGTCTATTTGGGCCGGTTTGTAGGTTCTCACCAGGAGAGGGTCCGGCACACGTCCTTCTACATCTCCAGCTCAGGCCACGCCCCCAATTGAAAACTTTTTTTTAAAAAGGATAATTTCTTACTGCAATTTTTATTCTCTTTTGCCAACAGTTCATTTTGCTGGTTTTGCTGTGAGGAGACTGTAAAAGACAGCAAGGTTTCATGACAACACCGTATTCCATTTACTCACTTTATCTTTAGAAGTTTTCGCATTGTCAATGGTTTCGAGGTCATGTTGCTGTGAGATACAGCTATAATTATGGTCCTTTGGAACAGAAATGTGGCTTCTAAGTGGCATTTCTCCATCACAATTTTTAATAGTGGCTGAGAAGTCATATTTATAATTTTTTGGGGTCATGTTGCTGTGAGATACAGCAATAATCATGGTCCTTTGGAACAGAAATGTGGCTTCTAAGTGGCATTTCTCCATCACAATTTTAACGGTGGCTGAGAAGTCATTTTTATAATTTTTGGGTCATGCTGCTTTGAAATGCAGCAATACTACAGGTCCTATTCTAAAAAATGTTGTTTCTAACAGACATTTGTTCTTCACAATTGTCAAAAGTGGCTCAAGGGTCATGTTTTGAATTTTTGGTGGCATTTTGCTGTGACATGCAGTTATACTACAGGGCCTATTATAAAAAATTTTGTTTCTAACAGACATTTGTTCTTCATAATTGTCAAGAGTGGCTCAAGGGTGATGGTGCTGTCAGAAACAGGAATAGGTAGGACACTGTTAATGGACACATATTGCAAAATGACTTGTTTTTGCAAGATCTTTAACATAGCTAGCAATCCCTGTATTGAGACAACCCATTTAATACAATTAAAAAAGAGAAACAAAGACATGGTGGGATTCCATCCTATTTTAAAAATGTTTTTTCTAGAATTAAACTACTAAAAAACTTGCATGTACAAAATAGCTGGTAAAAAAATTCCTCTGAATTGTACAAGGGAGGTACAGGAAAACTTGACCAGATGTAGGTTATTCAGAGGACATGGAGTATGGAGCACGGACAGAGAACAAAGTACAGAGACAATTTCCTCCAGCACGTTGAGTAAAATGAGAAAAAGAATGCCAAGAAAAAGGGCACCTGGGTGGAACAGGAGCGTTAACCACCAGTATTTCCAAGTGAAGCTCAATTGGTCCGCACTCATACGGAGGGGCAAGCGCTACCCAGGTCTTGACTGTGTACTGAGGAAGGCTGGAGGTCTTACCTCACACTTCCGCTTCCGCACTCTGCTTCAGCACGACTGTTGATGTTGCGGCGTCATAAGGGCATTTTAACCTGCGTGTTAATAGATGACAGATGCCAGCCTGGGCTCTCACCGCACCCACTGTAACTCCGGCCCTGGCTGCTGAACCTGCGTGTTAATAGTTGACAGACACTAGCCTGGGCTCTCACCGCACCCACTGTAAGTCTGTCCCTGGCAGACCTCCGTGTTAACAGCTGGCTGACGGCAGCACTGGCTCTCACCGTTAGGGGCAATCAGGAGAGCTTCAAATTTTTCTAAAAAATCTGATTTTGTAAAGGTGATTTCTGTGAGGTTAAGTAGTGTCAAAAAGGGGTCAAGGGCTGTACACAAATTGCACAATTTGAGGCTTAAAATTTTCTGTGGCTGGAGTCACTAAGGGTCTCATCATTTGATATCCAGGGAGTCTGTCCCTAATCACTGAAGAAGGATTTGGAGGAAAAATGAAACCCTTGAATTGATTGGCTGAATCACTCTCAGAAGCTAGGAGGGCAAATGTCTTCTCAACTAAGAAGCATTTTGGTGATGATTAGGACATTTTTATTACTTATGGGGTGTGGGGGACGAATTAACAAATCTACACGTGTAAAAAATACTTTAAAAATGCAGGGAGGGTGTATGTTGTATGTTATCACACTTGGAAAAAAAAGCAAAATGATAATAAGTAAAAAAATATAATAAAACTTCCCTAAATAAATTCTGTAAACAAATGTCAGTTACCAAAAAATATTACTAAAAAGACAGTCACTGTACAAAATAGCATAGTGCCACTTTGTGACTGTGGATCAAACATAAGAGTCATGCTGTGGCCCAGGACAGGTATAGTCAATGTCCAGTGAAACTAAAATGGTGGGTGAAAGACTCCTTTTTCCGTCACTTTTTAATGTGGGGGTCAATGCAGGTTTGGGCTCATTGCTGTGGTCCAGGACAGGGAAGTATATGTCCAGTGAAACTAAAATGGTGGTTGAAAAGACTCCTTTTTCCGCTTTTATCTTTTTTAATCTGGGGGTCATGCAGGTTTGGGGCTCATGCTGTGGCCCAGGACAGGTATGGTCAATGTCCAGTGAAACTAAAATGGTGGTTGAAAGACTGCTTTTTCCGGCACTTTTTAAAATCTGGGGTCATGCAGGTTTGGGGCTCATGCTGTGGCCCAGGACAGGTATAGTCAATGTCCAGTGAAACTAAAATGGTGGTTGAAAGACTCCTTTTTCCAGCACTTTTTAATGTGGGGGTCATGCAGGTTTGGGGCTCATGCTGTGGCCCAGGACAGGTATAGTCAATGTCCAGTGAAACTAAAATGGTGGTTGAAAGACTCCTTTTTCCGGCACTTTTTAATCTGGGGTCATGCAGGTTTGGGGCTCATGCTGCGTTCCAGGACAGGGATATTCAATGTCCAGTTCAAGTAAAATGATGGTTCAAATCATACTGCCTTCTGGCACTTTTTAATTTGTGGGTCATGCAGGTTTGGGGCTCATGCTGTGGCCCAGGACAGGTATAGTCAATGTCCAGTGAAACTAAAATGGTGGTTGAAAGACTCCTTTTTCCGGCACTTTTTAATCTGGGGTCATGCAGGTTTGGGGCTCATGCTGTGTTCCAGGACAGGGATATTCAATGTCCAGTTCAAGTAAAATGATGGTTCAAATCATACTGCCTTCTGGCACTTTTTAATTTGTGGGTCATGCAGGTTTGGGGCTCATGCTGTGGCCCAGGACAGGTATAGTCAATGTCCAGTGAAACTAAAATGGTGGTTGAAAGACTCCTTTTTCCGGCACTTTTTAAATCTGGGGGTCATGCAGGTTTGGGGCTCATGCTGTGGCCCAGGACAGGTATAGTCAATGTCCAGTGAAACTAAAATGGTGGTTGAAAGACTCCTTTTCCAGCACTTTTTAAATGTGGGGGTCATGCAGGTTTGGGGCTCATGCTGTGGCCCAGGACAGGTATAGTCAATGTCCAGTGAAACTAAAATGGTGGTTGAAAGACTCCTTTTTCCGGCACTTTTTAATCTGGGGTCATGCAGGTTTGGGGCTCATGCTGTGTTCCAGGACAGGGATATTCAATGTCCAGTTCAAGTAAAATGATGGTTCAAATCATACTGCCTTCTGGCACTTTTTAATTTGTGGGTCATGCAGGTTTAAGGCTCATGCTGTGGTACAAGACAGGGATAGTGAATGGTCTGTGATTTTTTTTCTGTGGCTTTTATAACCTAAGTGTGTTGCCTAAGATGTAGCACGTATCCATTTGACTGTTGTGGATGTTAATTCCAGCTTCTCCAGCCCTGTTTGGGTGTAAGAATGAAGGTGTTGTTCCTCTCCCATAGACTTTAATGGTCATCGGCGATAATCTATTATCGACTATCGGATATCTTATTGATAATTGCCGATATCGACTATCTGACGATAGTCATCGTAATCGCTCATCACTACTCACTGGCATTACATTTCAATAGTACAGCCTTTAATGGATGAGGCAACACCAATTACATTTAACTTTTTTATCATTTTATTTGTAAAATGGAAAATAGATGGCGTTTTAAACTTTAAATATTTCTGTTTTTAAAACTTTTTTTTTTTTTTTTAACGGATACTTGACCACTAGAGATGGGCGAATCGATTCTAACGAAGTGGAATTCATTTAGAATTTCAGGAAAACTTCGATTCTGAACGAAGTCGAAGTTTGGGGTCATTCACGGGAACGGAACGTGTTTTTAATTGATAAAATGGCTGCGAGCACATGGCGTTATATGGGGCAAAGAATTCTGTGAGGAAGAAAGGAGTAACCTAAATGACATGTGCAGAGATGAAGCCAATCTGAGACCGGCGGGATTCTGTGAGGTCACCGCACTATATAAGTCCGGACGCGACGCTGGCAGTTCACACTGCGGTCACTGTGCTGTGTAGTGAAGCTGCCGCTGGTGAGATCTCACGCTAAAGAACTAACTTTTATACAGCGATTTTTGAGGGGTGTCAAAGCTTGTTCTCAAGACTGCTTCTCTTACATTTTGATTTTGGGGGGTATTGGAATTGAAGTCCAGTGTGCGTCCAATTCAGCTGCATATACATTTTAATGCTATCTGCTCAGTTCTTGAGCACATTGAATATCCAAGAGTTATCTAAGCCTGTTGCTGATGTATTCAATTAAAGAAACAGCGTTTTTACAATCCAAATACCACTTAATTTTTGGCTGCTCATTTCTTTTGCGCAATTTAGATCCAAGGGTTAATGAAGTGTTTTTCTGCTGTTGTGATCACTAAAAGGAATGGTGTTTTTCAACGCCAAAGAAGAAATTTTGCCTGTAGCATAATTCATATTCGAAGGTTAATTAAGCGTTTTTTCTGCTGTTGTGCTCATAAAATACACGTCGTTTTAACACGCTACATAGCTGGTTTTTTTTTGGGCCCACCTCATTTCATTTGCGCAATTTTAGATCCAAGGGTTAATTAAGCTTTTTTTCTGTTTGTTGTGCTCAGTAAAATACAGGGTCGTTTTAACACGCTACATAGCTGGTTTTTTTAATTTTTGGCACCTCATTTAAATTTGCGCAATTTAGAACCAAGGTTAAGCATTTTTCTGCTGGTTGTGCTCAGAAAAATACACGTCGTTTTAACCGCTACATAGCTGGTAATTTTTGGCACCTCATTTTCATTTGCGCAATTTAGATCCAAGGGGTTAATTAAGTGTTTTTCCTGCTATTGTGATCACTAAAAGAAACGGTGGTTGTCAACGCCAAAGAAAAATTTTTGCCTGTAGCATAATTCATATCCGAAGGTTATTAATTAATTTTCTATTCAGTAAAATACACAATGTTTTTAAACGGCACATACAATTAAATTTTTCCTGGCCATTTGTGGAGCGCAATTTATATCCAAGGGTTACCCAAGCTTGTTAGTGGGTTCATTTGGAGTCAAATACAGGGTGTGTATTTATCATATACAGATTTCTTCATTAAACAGAGTCTGTACATTTTAGAAAAAAACAGTATGTCAGACAGAGCGGTGGCAGGCTTTTCACCTGCGAGTGGCAGTGGCACAAACATTCCTGGAGCAGGCCCAGGTCGCAGCACAGTAAGGGGACTTCGCAGAAAGGGTCACTCGGTAAAGGCCAGAACTCCCGGGTGTCATCTAGCGGCCGTGTGTTGACCAGCAACCCAAGGTTCTTGATTGGTTTAAATAGGTCATCCACTTCCCCCCAGATGACATCTAAACAAACCTCAGCCAAGACGGGGGGAACGACAGACACAACTCTTAGTTGGCATGGCCCGGGAGCGGGTCAGCGCCCTCACCTGTCCCAACCCACCACTGTCCCATCCGTTTCCCTCAGCCAGAGATCTACTATGTGGTCTGGGCTCACACCACTAAACAGCGAGGATGAACCAATTTGAGGAGGACAGTCAGCAACTACTTGGCACGAAGAAATGGGCCCTGCTTCTTGCAGTAGGCGGCAAAGTATAAAAGTGGAAGTGGCATGGGGTCCTTTTGTGGGGGGTCAGCCTCTGCATACCAAGACCGTTGAGGAGGGACAGCATGAAGATCAAACAAAATCGATGATGATGTAGCCGCCCGCTCTTGGGAGCCGGGTGGAAGAAAGGGGCTTCATCATCGCAGGAAAGAGGGCGTCAGCTTGCGCCTCAGGCAGCGGCGCAGCCAGTAAGTGGGTTGTGTGGCTGTGAGTCAGCAGGATAGCAGCAGTGCGAGGTCAGGAGCCAAGCGGCCACCGAGTAGAAAACCCGCTTCGCAGGTCCAAGAAAGTAGCGACACAGGGGTTCAGCAAGGCAGCGGTGGTAGTAGTCACTCAATGCGGAGCGTTGGTGGTAAAATCAGCTACTCGGCAGTGTGGCAGTTTTTTGCTAAGACAACAGAGGAGCCGAATATGGCTATATGTAGAATCTGTGGGCAGAAAGTGAAGCGTGGCAAGGGAGCTAATGTTGGCACCACGGCCCTGCGTCAACACATGCAGCGTCACCATCCGGTGGCCGGGGAGAAACTGGCTCAGATGTGGTGGTCCATCCTGCCGCCGCAGCAACAGCAGCAGCAGCGCACAGTGGCACTCATGCCATTGCAGCCAGTCAAGGCTCCACCACCTCCGCAGAAGGGAGCTGTTTCTCTTTGCCATCATCACCCGGTCCCGATGCTCCTGCTTCTCGCTATTGATGCCGCTAGCAGTCATTCAACGAGGCGATTGAAAATAAACAACAGTATGCGTCCAACCATCCTAAGGTGCAGAAGCTGACCGTGCTCCTGTCCAAGTTTTTGGTACTGCAGTCCGTCCCTTTCCAAATTGTGGACTCTGCACCGTTCAGAGAATTAAATTTGGGCCTGTGCCGAGCCGGGGTTGGAGAGTTCCAAGCCGTAATTTATTTTCCAAAAAGGCAGTCCCAAACCCTTCACAAATATGTAGAACAGAAGGTGGGCCAGTTTTTTGAGCTTATCGGTGCATGGCAGCGCGGACGTGTGGAGCTGTAACTACGGTGAGGGCCAGTACATGTCCTTTACGGCCCACTGGGTGAATGTGCTTCCTGCCCAGCCACACCAACAACTTAGACAGGAGACTTTCTCCTCCACGTTGTCAAACTGCTGCTCCTGCGCCAATGTCCGCCTCCACCATCTCAGCCTCCACAAGTACTGCTCCATCATACCACATGTGTAGGGCACAGCGTGTCACGCAGTTCTACACCTGGCTTGCCTCGGCGAACAAAGTCACACAGGAGAGGAACTGCTCCGCGTCATGCAGCAAGAAATCGATGTGTGGCTTTCTCCGCGCCAACTGCAAATCGGAACCATGGTGACGGACAATGGAGGGAAAATGGTGTCCATGCCCGCACCGAGGAGGGCTGGCCATTTTGCCCTGCATGGCGCACATGTTCAATCTGGTTGTGTAAAAGTTCCTGAAGTCTTCCACCAATCTTCAGAAGATTCTGAAAATGACCAGGAAACTGTGCATGCACTTCATCCATTCCTACAAAGCCAGGAACACCATCCTCGAGTTGCAGCAGAAGAACGGCTTCCCCCAACACACGCTGATATGCGATGTTTCCACCCATTGGAATTCCAGCCTGCACATGTTGGACTGACTGTATGAACAGAGAAAGGCCATTAACGATTTTTGATGATCCAGGCGGACAGGAGTACTCCCCTGTTAACTTTGATGTCAGCCAGTGGCAGCTCATGTGTGACACCTGCCGTTTGCTGAGACCATTCGAGGAGGCCATGCTATTTGTCAGTCGACAGGGATGAATAACGTCATTCCACTGCTTCATGTCTTGGAACAGATGCTGAAAAATCTGTCTGGGCAGGGGACTGGAGACGTGGCGACTACATCTCGTGGCCACATAGTCCGGTGGGGACTGAACTGGAGAGGAGGAAAGGGGGAGGACATTGGAGCAGAAACATTGTCTGGTGAAATAAGTGGATTTTTTACCCAGGTGACAGGAGAGGGGGAGCAGGAGCAGCTGGAGGAGGTAATGGAAATGAGGAATACGAGGCAGATGACCCCCAAGCACCGTGGCAAATATACTGGAGATGGAGGCAGGAGTCCCTCGAGTCACTTGTGCAGATGAAACGCAGCATGCTGGATTTGTCTGCTAGTGACAGCCAAATGTCACCATCCGGGAGAGGAATGACTTCTGGCTCTCCACCCTATTGGACCCCTCACTACTGGTCCAAAATGGGGGCCTTTTCCCAGCTGCTGAGAGGGAGGACAAACTCAAATACTATAGAGAAATCCTCCGTAGTCAATTGGCCGCTGCCTATGTGCGGCATTGTCCCTCCTCTGACAGGTCTGACCGGGGGGTTCCTCAGCGCTCACGTACTACTGCTGCGGCTGCTGTGGGAAGTTGGTGGGAGGGGGTAGGAGCAGTACCAGCTCCATCAGCAGCAACCTAAGTCTGGAGTCGCTGATGAGCAGCTTCCTTCACCCGCCTAGTGAGGAGGGCGGTCGCCAGCAGAAGCAGGACCTGGAGCAGACCCTGAACCAATAGGTGGTGGCCTACTTGGACAGCACTCTGCCACCCCAGTTAGAAGATCCGCTGGATGTGTGGCCGCAACTTGCCAAGTTTGCAGTGGAGAAGCTGTCCTGCCCGGCCAGTAGTGTGGCATCAGAGCAGTTGTTCAGTGCGGCGGGGGCCATCGTTACCCCAAGGAGAACACGCTTGTCCACGGGAAATGTGGAACGACTGACCTTTGGCCAGGATTTCCACACACCAATGCTTTAGGCGTCAGATTACATCAGCCATGACGCCTCACCAAAACTTTGAGAAATGAGTCTGGGTTCAAACTACCTACTATTCTGATGCCACACATCTGCTGTCAGTTTCTCCATCTGCCTACCACCATCTTTATCAGGGACTGGTATTGCCACCCACCTCCACACTCTGTCATTGTGCCACTCTATGACCTCATGCTGCTGCTAAATTTTGCTGGTGCCGTGACCTCCACACTGTGTCATTGTGCCACTTTCTGACATCATGCTGCTGCTGCTGTTGTTGCTGCTGCCGTGACCTCCACACTTGTCAAATTTTGCCCCTGTCCCGAGCCATGCTTCTGCTGTTGCTCCTGCCATGACATCCACACTCTTCATTGTGCCCCTGTCTGACCTCATGCGGGTGCTGCTGCCGTGGACCAGCACACTCTGCATTGTGCCACTCGTGGGCCCACTCCTGTTTTTTGCCACCTCCAGAACGTCATTGTGCCACTCTCTTACCTCATGCTGCTGTGGCTGCTGCCGTCACCGCCACACTCTGTCACTGTGCCACTCTGTGGCCTACTGATGTTGCCACCTGAGCCCTCAGCTTGTTTTTTTCCAGCTGGAGCTTTCCATGACTTTATCAGGCTAATTCCCGCTTTATTTTTGGTCAGTTTTGCCCTCTTAAGTGCCCAGGGAATTTTATAGTGAAGCGATTCTAAGAGCGGCGGCAGTCATATGCGTGTCATACTAAAACACAACATTGTTCTCCCTCTGCATATTTAAGCATGGCACAATTTGTCTACAGCACCCCATAAAGCTCTGTGCAGCCTGGAAATAGCTGTTTTTTAACGCGATTCATCCCGAAGTAGTTCGGACCAAAATGATTTTTGTCGGAAAATAAACGTGCGTACTCAGATGTCAATTCTTATCAGAATTTGCTTAATCAGTCTAAAAATAGATTTATGCATATAAAATATTCTAGGTGGATGTTGAATGGAGCTGATAATATTGTATCTGAACAGTCTAGAACTAATCTTTTGAATAGTCAATCGGGGAGAAAAACAGGCAGTGATGACTCCATAGTTACTTTCACTACTAAATACAGTAATCAGTATTATTCTAGGGTAAAAAAATATTGAGGTATAATTTACCGAGTTTACAACAGGATCCTGTTTTTGTCTGAAATATTTGCGAAAGGTTGTAGATTTGTTCCTAAAAGAGGAAATACATTGGGGTCTATTCTTTCGCCGAGTATGTATAGGGAAAACAAAACTACAACCACATGGTTAACAGTGAAAGGTTCTTACAAATGTGGATGTTCACGTTGTTCCCTATGTAAATATATAAAAGTTACAAATACTATAACTTCTTTGTTTTCATCTAAAATGTTTCCGATCAAAATTTACGTCAATTGTAACAGTGATTTTGTTGTTTATACTATTGAGTGCACTAAATGTCAACAAAATTATGTAGGATGCACTATACGCCCTCTGAAAAAAAGAATTGCTGAACACATTTTGGAGGCTGTGAACCTGTTGAGTATTAACTCTTCGGGTATTTCCAAACACTTTTCATCAGTCCACAATGGAGATTTATCTAGTTTATTGGTTTGCATGCATATGTATGTATGTATGTATGTATAAGTATACACAAAGAGATTTTTCAAACAGTAAAAGTACATAATTTCAGGTTTCTTGCATTTAGACAGCCGTTTTCCAAAAGGTATTTATTATAAAAATGATTTACTATATTTGTATTAATGATGTTTTTTTTTATTATCAATATTTTTCACATTGTTTTTGTGTCATTCTGTTTTTCCTTTTGTATATGTTTTATGTGATATTTATGTGCTTTATCATGTGATGCATTCTTTGGCACCTCATTGGTTGTTGGTTCTTTTAAATATTTCTTTGATATGTGCAGTTTTTTATGTTATGATTAAGGGTTAGACATACCCAAAACGCGTCGACATTGCCTCAATGTGGTTGGATTTTAAATGATACTTCAATAAAGAAAGACTTTTATTGGTCAGTGGTGCTGGATTCATACCTTGTTCACAGGGCTTTCATTACAATAATAGAACTCCTATAACAACCTACCTATGGCAATGTAATACGAGTAGTAATATGGCAACCATGGGGACCTTCATTTGGCTCCAGTTGCCATGACAGAAAATAATGGATGACATCAAAAATAAAAAGTGCTTGATCTGTACATTGAACTAGCCATCTTTTATAAAAATAAAATATGATAGAACATAAAGGTATCCAATGTTATAAAGTGTATTAGGGTGTAAGAATTGTGGAGGACACTGTTGAAAATAGGAGGAGGGGTAAAAGCAAACGAGATTTCTTAGGTAACATAGGCGGCCTATTCACAGAAAATTGGGATTTTTGAACTTACTGTAAAATTCTTTTTTCATCTGATTCACTGGGGGACACCGCACCTTGGGTATAGGCCCTAACCCTAGGAAACTAACAATAGGCATAAACCAAAAGTGTTGGCTCCCCCTAAGCTGCTTATATCCCTCCTAAGAATGCCAGGCTACTGAGTTGGTAGTAGAAGGATGACTCACAACCCGATTCTAGGAAGACAATGTCAAAACGGGAATAAAAATAAATAAAAAAAAAAACAGCAGAGGGAGGGACCTGTGTCTCCCAATGAATCAGACGAGAATACGATTTTATGGTAAGTACAAAAATCACAATTTCTCTTCAATATCTTTGGGGGACATAGCATCTTGGGATGTCTGAAAGCAGTTCCAGAGGGTGGGTAAAAAACTAGAAAGAATTAGAAAGAAAAAGGACAGCAGTGTGAATCAGCTAGCAAACAACTGTCTGGAGCTCCTTGCACCCATACTGCGTGAGCTGAGGCCAGGGTATGTACTTGGTAGAAATCAGTGAAGGTGTGAACAGAGGCCCAGATAGCAGGCTTGAAGACCTGGGAAATCAAAGCAGGATACCGAACTGCCCAGTAGGTCCCAGATGCGCAAGTGGAATGAGCAGTGACCTGGAATGGAAGAGGTTTAACCTTAGACCTGTAATCTTCTGAGATTGAAAAACGAATTCAGCTGGCAATGGTAGCCTTAGAGGCCATCAGACCTCTACATGGGCCCTCTGGAATAATGAAGAGTGAATCAGAGTGCATAAAGGATTCAGTGGCAGTAAGGTAGATCCAAATGGCACTGCCAACATTCAAACAATTAAGAGACTGTTTTCATGGGTGCGAGAGGGAAGAGCAAAATGAGGGAAGAAATATCTCGACCTAGTCCTTATTAAGAACAAAAAGAGGGAATCTGAATAAGAGAAGCTGGTGGTTTAGTCAGGACGCAAAAAGACTTCTGTCTAGAGTGCCCCACCTTTGATAAAGAAGTTGAAACACCTCCAAGGGATCCACTGAGTTTTGGCTGAGGAGGCCGGTGATCCATTTATCTGCTCCTGGCATGAATACTTCTGAAAGGGACAAAACTGAGAGTCACTGAGTCTTCCAGAAAGGCTGCACGGATTCTGGTGCCCCTCTGATGGTTCAGGTACGCCACCACAGTGGTGTTGTCGGATTGAATCTGGACTGGGTGTCACTGAAGGAGAGTGAACCAATGTGAGAGCACCAGAAAAATGGCCCTGAGCTCCAGGACATTGATCAGCAGAAGAGATTCCTGGGGGCATCACAGACCCTGATTCGTCTGTGAGCCAAAGACGGCTCCCTTCCCTGAGGTGTTAGCATTTGTGGTGATGATCAGCCACTGCGGAGGAAGTGATGACTTCCCCTGAAGAAGAGTAGAAGACAGCAGGTTCACACATACTTGAGGTGGAAACAGAATTTCTTTGTCGACAGAAAACAGAGAGCCGTTGCAGTGAGCTAAAATGGCAAGTTGGAGAAGGTGAGAGTGAAACTGTGTGTATGGCACAGCTTTAAATGTTGCAACCATCCTGCCCAGGACTCGCATGCAGGTGCAGAGAGAACATGGGGAGTGTTTTCGAAGAAAGGGAAACGTCTGACAGTAAGCATTAGATCTTCCCTGGCAGAAAATAGACTTTGGCTAATCGTGTGTCGACAATCATGCCCAGGAACTCCATCCATTGGGACAGGACAAGGAAAGATTTGTTGTAATTTAAAATCCACCCTAAGCATGTTAAGGCATCCAGGATGATCCTGAGGGTGCCCAGGTTGGCGAATTGAGATGGGGCCTTTACAAGAAGGTCATCCAGGTAAGGAATAATGGCAATCCTTCTGGTGAAAAAAATCACTATTAGGATTGCCAAGACCTTGGTGAAGACTCTTGGTGCTGTAAGCGAGGCTAAACGGCAAAGTATGGATGATAGTAATGTACAAGTCAGCATCTCGGATGTCTATGGAGGAGAGAAATTCGTTCTGCTCCAGAGACGCAATCACCGTTGGAGGGATTCCATGTGGAAAGTGATTGGTCTGACTGATCTGCCTTTGTTGGTTACCATACAGAAGTTGAAGTAAAACCGCAGAAAACGCTCTGACTTGGGGACCAGCATGATTATGCGCTAAAGAAAAAGGGCATTACTTGCCAGAAAAAGGCTGAAGCCTAGGAAGGAAACAAAGCAGATCCTGCACCCTGAAAGGACGACCTCTCAGACCTAGGAACCTCTAGATGGGGAAAAACGCTTCAGTCAAGGAAGGCTTGCTAGAAGGGCACTTAGAAACGAAATTGCAAGGAAGGTGCTGGCTTAACGGCCTCTTGGGCTCAGCGGTCCTTTTTTCCAACAGCATTATAGGAGAACTCCTGAAAGGATTGGAAGCGGTAACCTTGCTTACAAGACAAATACTGCATAGGACAGTTCTGAGGGAGAAGGGAACTGCGACAACTGTAGCTTCTAAGATTATCTTGTCCAGACGTTTACCAAACAGTCTGTTACCAGAGAAGGGCAGGACAATAAGAGTCCACTTGGAGGCTGTATCAGCTGCCTAGGACTTTAGACAAAGAGACTACTGGCCGCCACAGCGTTAGCAAAATCTCTGGCAGCCAAGCATGCAGATTCAAGTGAGGCCTCACGGAGAAACTTAGAAGCATAAAAAGCTGGGGCACAAGCTCCAACAGATTTTTTCATTGAGGCGCCAGATGATAGCCCTTGCTGAAGCTGTTTGGACCGGACTATACAGGCGTTGCTAACCCAAAGGAAAGCAAAGGCAGGTTGCAGGGCCATTCAAGTTTAAGACCAGTAAATGATAAATAGTAACCAACTTTAATAGTCAACAATTTACAATGTTAAAAACAAAGAGACATACTTGCATAAGTAAGGTCCATAAGCAGCAGCAAAGTCCACAAAACTGGTTTCCATAGAAAGGTTATTTCATGCAGCAGCATGTAGCGAGGCAAGAGCCGTAAGACAGGCAAGACGTCACCCTGGGCGGAAGCGACGTTTCGGAGGAAGGCTCCTCCTTTTTCAAGCACAAATAGGTGATTAGAGACCTTGCTTTTATACACATACATGGGACCAATCGGATCTCAATTACACAGGTATGTCTATATTAATAAAAACAGATAAAAACAGCGGTTTTACAGAAACACGTTGAGATTGTAATTTTCATTCATGCCGTTCGGACTCAGTGTATCTAATTTAAAGATCCATAGGGCTTCTCTTTGTAGCAACCTTTTCTCCGTGGTAATTCCTTCTGTCATGCGCACTTGCTCCAATACACACCACCGGAGTTATACAACACTGTGGCCTTTCTCATGAAAGTGTTTAGCCACCGTGCTTTCTCCATATTTTTTCTCATTGGTGTTTTTTTCTTTTTCTTTTATATTTTGGAACGTGCGAATGGCACAACGATGTTCATTAATTCTTACTTTGATAGCCCTTGACGTCTGACCCACATATCCCATCCCGCAGGGACATTTTAAAAAATAAATGACATTTTTACTGTTACATGTCAAGAAGTTTTTTATGGCAATTTGATATCCCTGAGTGGTGTGTGAAATGGATGGGCCACGGATGATTGCATGACAATTCTGACAGTTCAGGCATCCAAACGTGCCCCTCTTTTGGGTCTCAAAAACACTTTGTTTTTCCGTTTTTTTTTTTGGGTTATATATCGGACTTCACTATCATACTACCTACTGTTCTTCCCTTGTGATATATAAATCTAGGATGTTCTTTGAACAGATAGCCAAATTTTAGATCAGTACTTAATGACAGGTTGCAGGGCCGCCCAGGAGACTTTAAAAGGGGTTTTACAAAAAGCATCAATTCGCTTGTTAGCGTGGTCTTTGAGAGTAGCTACATCCGAGAGGGGAATAGTAACGCTCTTTGATAGGCATGAGAGCGGGGCATTGACTGAAGGAACCCCTGATCATTTGGCCACTAATTCCTTTGGAAAAGGAAAAAGTACGTTTAACTGCTTGGTAGAAGGTAAATACCTCTCAGGATGTTTTGATTCCTTGGAAACAAGTTCCTCAAATTCAGTGTGAGTAGGGAACACCAATACTGCCATCTGCTGCACTTGAAGGGGGTACATCCTTAATGTGGAGTGAGTCCTTGACAACCTATATGAAGGCTTCAATGTCCATAGCCATTCCTTTATCCCTGTCTGGCTCAGAGTAAGAGGGGTCCACAGAAGCCTCTATATCCGCCAATGATCTGTCCGGAGAAAGATCAGGCGAGACGGAGGACAGGGAGTATCTGGTCCTCTTACATGGGGCATCCTTTCGGGATGCGCAACCTCGTGTGGACTAAAACTCAGATTTTCTATTGAGGTCTACGGTGACAGTTATACAGTCAGTTATTGATGACTTTGAAAATCCAAATCTACGTCAAAAACAGTCTGGAAATCCTTGCCGTGTAGATGGACCCTAATATTAGCAATCGTCCCACCTCATGAGTAGTAGGTGTTTGAGTAGATGATTATCAGTGTTATTGCACTTCTGCACTCTCCCTTGTAAAGTACTGCAGTTCTTCTGATTCGTTCTTCTTATGAGTAGTAGGTGTGTGGGTGATTTCCATTAGTAATCTGCACCAGTGGCCCTGTTACTAAGGGTTTTTTTTTTTTGCTTACTACTGGGAACGGATGTTTGACTTGCCTCTGCAGCATTAAGCATGGCCTTTTTTCTATGGTTTAAAATATAGTAGGCATGCCAACAAAGATGTGTTTTTAGGGCAAACAAAAAAAAAAGGGGGCGTTGGGTATTAATTGGGTTGCCCGAGGTTTTTAGTGGTGCAGCATGAAATAGGTCAGAGATGAGATAGGAAGGTTGAGATTAAGGAGGAAGTTATTTTTTTTATTTTAACGAAACAAAAGGTGGTAGCAGATATAAATTAGGAGATGCAGGTTTTAATGTGCAGCACTGTGGAAAGTTTTGTGTATGGGTGATGTAATTTAAATTGAAGTGAAAGTCATGCGAATGAGAAACAGTTGTGGTCAGCCAGAAAGACATTTCCATTACTTAACTTACAAATTTAGTGGTAGTGGGACTAGTCAAAATTAAAGGGATATTCTAGTATACAAAACTTGCGTCCTATTAAAAGTGTGAGGTACAAGGAAAACATACTCAATATATAGTAATTACAAATTTTCAGTACTTTCCCACATAATAACTCATTAATTATTTGCCCAAAATGTGACGTTTACAGGTTGTTTCCAAGGGATGCTCTGTTCTTGTACTAGGATGGTGAGCTGTGTACCTCTGTAGCAGCAGATGATTTAACTGGGAACTAATGTGAGGACCCACACACTATGATATGCACAAGAGGGTAGAGAGTCTTCAACAGCCAGGAGAATATGGAGAATAGCTTGAAATAAATGTCAGCAATGCATGATGGGATTTGTAGCCTGTTATACACATGAGCTGCTGCTAAAGCCAAACCCACACTTGCTGTCCTGAAGAGGAGCACATAGGAGGGAGTAGTGTGACAAAATATATCCATTATACATGTATTGGATGTGGGACTGCTGTTATACTGTTGCTCTGTGTGTAATGACCCTACATCTCTCTTTTTTGTCCGAACGCCAGAATACCCTTTTAATGCTGGAAAGAAAATATCTACACTAACACTATTGATTTAGGACCAACATCTATCTTCACATAGTAAAGTGGCCCAAATTATTATTGGAACATACTTAACTAGATGATAGTATGTATTAGAATGTTAAAATATAAGCTTAAAAACATCACTTCCTCTGGTATTATTTTGTCATTTTATATACTTGAACTATAATAGTGATCCTGCATGACCTAAAAGAGAGAATGTATTGCAGGATTAAATGGCAAGAATTGGGAAAATCTGAGTTTTCATGAATGCAGCTAAGTTGTAAACTTATAATATTATTTATATTTGAATATAAAAAAATCGAAGAACTTGCCTTTTTCAGTGTAGGTGGTTGGTTGCAAGTCATTAACCCTACTAGGACTATAATTTCCATTCTACCTGGGTCTACAATTCAAGCAAATAAACTTTCAGTCATCTCTTACCATCACTGAGGCACATCTACTGACTCCTTTGATAGCAGGCGAGGAAGCAAGGACAATATCACTGAGTAAATGAGTAAACTGCTAACATTTTTCAAAGACTTTGATATAATATATGACTGTTCTGTAGCCTTTTAATCATAATTGCATGTATGATTGGTCTGGATTCTTTTAATCATAATTACACTTAGTCCAATTACAATGTTCGAGAAACACTACGGGTCTTATAAATCATCTTACCTTTTGAGAAAGGAATGGAAATAATAACACCGCAGGAAGTTCCAATCCATAAACGATCAAAAAATGCAGACAAAGCTGAGACTTGTGCCATTGACATAAAGCTGCTACAACCTGAAAATAATTTTTATATTTCATCATGTATTTTATTTTGGTCTTAAATAGTATTTTTATGACATGCAGATTACATATAGCACAAAAATAAATAACAGAGCAATAAACTACAGAGAATGCCAAGTAGAAAAGAACAATACAACAATAAGGGAATATTAATATTTAGAAAAAAAATTCCCCAGTAGTATACATGAAAAATCCAATATCCTAACCAACATATATCATGTATTAAAACTTCACTAGTTCAAAATGCCTCACAAAAACCTTAATAAAAAGTGATCAAAGCCTCATACAGAAAAGTAAAAAAGTTATGGCTGTCAGACTGGCAGCATAAAAATGCAATTTTTTATGAACGCATTTCTATTGTGTAAAAGTAATAAAACAAAAAACTATATAAAACTTATATCATTGCAATTGTACCGAACCACATAGTAAAGTTATCCTGTCATTTATCCCGTACGGCGAACACTGTAAAAATGAAGCCGGAAAAAAAATGGCGGAACTGCGTTCCCCCCCCCCCCATTTTCATGGCACAATGCTAACAAAACTATGAAACACCTGTGCACCCAAAATGCACAGTACACCCCTAGATGAGATCCATGAGGGTGTTGAATCTAAAATGAGACAACTTCTGAAAGGTTTCACCTGTTTTGGTACTGTGGGGGCTTTGCAGATGCGACATGGCCCCACCAAAATCTGTGAAACACCTGTGGGATCGATATACTCACTTCACCCCTGGATATATTCATTAAGGGGTTTCATTTCCAATATGAGGTCTTTTTAGGGGAGTATATTAAGTTTTTAAGTTTTAAATTTATTAAGTCTGTACTGGTTTACAGCCTCTGGAAACCTATGCTTCCAGACCAAAAATCACCTCCAGTGTAAGTGAATTAATATTTTTGTTTTATTGTTCTTTTTTACTTGCTAACCAACATATATCATGTATTAAAACTTCACTTTTAATAATAATCTCTAAAAATGAGGAGAGAAAAGAAAATCCTGTGCTCAAGAAAAAAGGAAAAATAAACAAAAATTAAATACGTGTTACTTATCCTAAAACAAACTAGCTCACCCTATAGACACACAGGGAGTGCGCCCCGAAAAGGGCGGCCCTGTCCGGAACCTACACCCTATATATATATAGCCCTAACACAAAAAATGTCCCGACATGTTTCTATGTCCCTCACAACACTTCATCAGGGGACTTGGTATGGAAAAAATAACAAGCTGCGGGGCAAAATGGTCCAGAGTTGATAAAGGACCTAAATCCAGCTCCAATATTACAAAATTGTCTATACGGTTAATTCACCGAGCATGTGGAGGGTTAATAGTCATTCCACCAAAAAGAAGGAGGACAGTGGTATGGTATTCACTGCAAACCTCTACATCAAAAGGAGATCAAAGACATAGAAAAGTGGTATGGTATCCACTAAACCCTCTAGAGATCATAAGTGCGGCAAAAATTCCCAGAGAACAGCAATGTATCAGATGGAGTATATATATATAAAACTATTCCAGCAGGGACCCCAAATTATCTCCTCACAAGTTATAGAGGTGTTTCCTGTACATCAGGACAAATTAAGGATCCAAAGAGTCTATATATATATATATATATATATATATATATATATATATATATTTTTGGCACAAGCTATCCTGGGAAATGATAACTTAACCTGTGGGACACTGGTATAATGGACCAAACCCTTCCGTATAAGCATAATAAATTACACTTTCTCACATGTTGCCAATAATCTACCACAAGTATCATAAAGAAGACTATTCCAAGTCAAAAAAAGCCATACTCCCCATTTTTACAAATGTCATGCTAATAAAAATTACAAGATCCCATATAGTAAAGTGAACAGAGTAACTGCTCATACCAGCAGGTCTGTCATATACTCACGAACCGACACCGTTGCTATAATGCCGCGCATTCTTACAGATCCTTTAGAAAAATGATCCCCAACATGGACCTATGGTGGGATCCTCTCTCCTCCGGTAAGAGGGGCAGCTGCAGTCACAAGCTGCACACGCCGGCAATAAGTGCGGTCCGTGCGCCAAGCGCGCCGCCCGCACTTCCGGTCTCGGCGCCGCAGCCGGTCACATGACTAAACAGCTGACCTGTAACCCGGCAACCTGATAGATACACAAACCAGGCGCCGAGACACAGAGGCAGCAGAAGCTATGCTGAGCCAAGTTTACAAAAACTACATTTACTATTTTGCCATAGGCAAACTTAAACTCTATCAGTTCTCTATCTATTAAACACTAAAACGTAACTTTTATTATATCTAACTCTTAACCTCTATACACACTATTTAAAAACCTGATCTCTATCCTCATCATTTTAAACCCCTTTTTGCTTCTGAAAGAGGGAATAACTCCCTTTCTATCATCAAGTCTGGTGGAACCCCCCTATTAACAGGAGAGCCTTATATCTATACAAAGTGCTAGCTTTCAGTAAGGGATCCCAAGCCAACACTTGGGCAGTCGTCCCTAATCTCTAAACACAGAACAAATAAGGCCCCCTTGTGACACCGTCTGCAGCAGGTGACATTTGTGGACAGAATGAGAGATCACAATTTAAAAAAGTCATTTCCCGACCTCCCGACATGTTTCGCCAGCTAACCTTGTTTTATCAAGGCTAGAGGTCCGATCACATGTGGTCTGAGCTCACTTCCTTTTATAATTTATGTTTGGTTAAACTCCCCATTCAGGGCTTCGCCAATTAAACCATCAGAGAATCCACATAAAACCCACTCCCCCTTTCCCCGCGCACCCTCATAAAATGGCCTGCTAAAGCTGCCACCGTGCCTCATGAGCCAACAACCTTCATCAAATTCGCCATCTCCATAATGGGCTTGCGCCCCATCTACCGTACTGCCCGTGCCAATGCACTGCACCAAACAAACACCTCACCCTGACTGTGATGGGCTTCCATCTCACTTTTCTCATATATTGCAACTGCGTTGCCTCACCTAGAATGAACTAAGCAGACTAGGGATCACATTACACAGCCTACTGCCATCTTTGTCAATTCCCATAAGCCCCTTCTCTTCAATATCTAAATGGGATATTCATGGGAATATAAACTCCACTGTACAATAGACCACTGTCATATTATCTTCCCATAAAGCTCTTTTCCCATTTTAATATTCATATTCATTTTAATAGAGCCACCCCAAAATACAT
>JAODAL010027397.1:0-37500 GCA_025379985.1 Phyllomedusa bahiana
GTGCGGTGGCTCTCGGGTCGGCGCACGCTCTCAAAACCGCAGGGATGGTGCAGGGTTTTTTCCCCCCAAATTTCCTCGGGTGGCACCGTGCCAGAGAACCCCAGGCCTGTTGATTTAATTGTCTTGGGACTTTCCACAAAAGGTCAGGAGCTGTGGAGGCCCCCGCAAGAGCCCCAAGCGTGGCTGGGTGCCAAAACCCTTGTCCAGGAAAGGGGTGTGCGATAAGGGGGCGAAATTCTGGCCGCCTTAAGTGGGTTTATGGAGACATCCCTTCTGGCCGGGTCATGAACCTTGTCGTCCAGAAAATTTCTAAAGAGCTACCCGGTCTGGACTGCCTGCTGAGGAAGGCTCGAAGTTAAGTTCGCACTTCCCCGTTCGCCCCCCTGCTTGCCCCGTTGGCTGCGTTCCCTTTCAGCTCGGCCCCCCCGTAAAACCTTTCTAATTTTTGCCCGTGGAAACAGCGGGAATTTTCCACCCTCCACTTTTCAGCGATTGTGGCGCGGCAATGCCATTACGCAGTCGAATGACACGGGGCCTGAAAGCCGGTGGGGCCCCGGGGTGTTGAGCCCCGAGGGGGGGGCGGGTTTGAAAGAGCCCCTGCACCATCCTTTTTTTGAAGAAGCACAAATGGTCGTGGGGACAATCCCCTTGTCAGATGAGCATTTGGTGATTTTATTTGGAAGTCGTTGGACACTCTGAACAAAGGCCCCAGCCGGGGGAGGAAAAAGGGGGGCACGGAGCCTTTTTTTTTCTCCTTTTTTTTTCAAAACCCCGGGGGCCGACGTTTACAATTTATCGGTTTCATTGGCGTGGTTCGGGTCCAGGCTAGTGAAGGGGGCGAATCAGTCTAGGGTGCTCATCTCAGGCAAGTCAGGGTTGTTGAAGCTGTGCGGAGGAGCGGGGAGGAGGAGGTATTCCGGGGACACCGCTTACGCGCCCCTGCCTTTGGAAAGGGTTGGGCAAATTTGAGGCGGAGGAGGAAGATGGGAAGATGTTTGTAGTGCCCCTCCCCAAAAGGGTTTGGGGAAAATAAAGGCTCCATCCTCCATGAGTGCTTGGTGTCCTTTCCTCCAACATGATCCTCGCATTAAGCCCTCAAAAAGAAAACAGTTATGGGGGGCCACCCCCCTGGTCCCCGGTACAAAACAAAACTCAGCATTTTCCTTCCACCCCCCCAAAATAGAGAGTAAAATGAGGAAATGGGAGACCTTGCGTTTGATCAACTGGAGACATCTGTTGCTCTTACTTCCCAAATGTCAGGGGGAAACAACATCGCGACGTGACGCAGAGAGTGCCAAGTGGCGAGCGGCAGAAAACAGCGCAGGCAAGGTGGCAGAAGCCTAAGGGGTGACCTCTGGCAATTTTTGTTTACCCCCTCCCCAACCATGCAATCAGGGCCCACCCAAACCGAGACCGTTAAGTTCAGGTGCACGACTATCTGGTTAAAACCCGTGTTTTTGTAGGTTCGGACCCAAATAGATTTTGGGGTACCAAAAAAGGAGAATGGCCCAGCGGGCTCGTCACGCCATAGGGGCGTTGTCCTCCCCAGAGCCACGTCATATCTGAGCGGCCTTCACCCAAGCTGGGGGAGTATTACAGACAAACGCATCCGGCTTTCCACGAAAATGTGGATGTTTGACTTTCATCAAGATGAATGGATGTCCTGATGATGTTGGCCCCAATTGCCGAGGTCACGTTAGTTGCGGTCTATTTCACATTCCTTTTCAAACAGAAATGGCCCTCTTGAAAACTTTTTTTTAAAATGTCATTTCTTACTGCAATTTTTTTCTTTTTTCCCAAAAGTTCTTTTGGGTTTTGCGGGAGGAGACTGTAAAAGACAGCAAGGTTTATGACAACACCGTTTTCCATTTACTCACTTTATCTTTAGAAGTTTTGCATTGTCAATGGTTTTGGGTCATGTTGCTGTGAGAAACAGCTAAAATTAGGGTCCTTTGGAACAGAAAGGGGCTTTTAAAGGGGGGGGCATTTCCCCCTCACAATTTTAATATGGCTGAAAATCATATTTAAATTTTTTGGGGTCATGTGTTTTGGATCAGCAAAATCAGGCCCTTTTTGAAACGAAAAGTGGCTTTTAAGGGCTTTTCCCCCTCACAATTTTAATAGGGTGAGAAGTCATATTTATAATTTTTTGGGGTCTGTACTGTGGATACAGAATATCATGGTCCTTTGGAAAGAAATGGGGTTTCTAAGTGGATTTCTCCCTCAAAATTTTTTAATAGTGGCTGAGAATCATTTTTTAATTTTTTGGGCTGCTGTTTTAAAATGCACCCATACTACAGGTTATTAAAAAAAAAAATGTTGTTTCAAAGACTTTTGTTCTTCACAATTGTCCAAAGTGGCTCGGGGGCATGCTTTAAAAATTTTTGGGGGGCATTTTGTTTTGAAATGCAGCTAAATTCAGGTCCTATTATAAAAAAAATGTTTTTCTAACAGACTTTTGTTCTTCCAATTGCCAAAGTGCTCAAGGGTCTCTTTGAATTTTTGGGGCATTTTGCTTTAAAAATGAGCTACTACAGGTCCTATTAAAAAAAAAAATGTTGTTTCAAACAGAATTTGTTCTTCACAATTGTCCAATGGGCTCAAGGGTTGCTTTAAATTTTTTGGGGGCATTTTGTTTTAAAATGCAGCTATACTACAGGTCCTTTTTATAAAAAAAAATGTTGTTTCTAACGACATTTGTTTTTCAAAAGGGAAAAATGGGGCCAAAGGGGTCAGTTTTAAATTTTTTGGGGGCTTTTTGATTTGAAATGCAGCTATCTACGGCCTTTATAAAAAAAATGTTGTTTCTAACGACATTTGTTTTCACAAGGTCAAGGTGGCTCAAGGGTGTGGGCTGTCAAAACAGGAATGGGTTTTAGGACACTGTTAAGGGGACACATTTTGAAAAAATGATTGTTTTTGAAGATCTTTAAACATAGCTATCAATCCCGTTTGGGAAAACCCCATTTAAAAAAATTAAAAAAAGAAAAAAACAAAAGACTGGTGGGATTCCCATCCTATTTTTAAAAATGTTTTTTTCAGAATTAAACTATAAAAACTTGCATGACAAATAGTGGTAAAAAAATTTCTAAATTGCAAGGGAGGACAGGAAACTGACCAGATGTAGGTTTTCAGAGGAAGGAGTATGGACCCCACGGCAAAGAAAAAAGTACATGAAAATTTTCCCCAGCACGTTGAGTAAAAAAAAAAAAAATCCAAGAAAAAGGGACCTGGGGGGAACAGGAGCGTTAACCACAGTATTTCCAAGTGAACCCTTTTTGGTGCACTATGGAGGGCAAGGCTAACCAGGACGGGGACAGTATATGTCCAGTGAAACTAAAAGGGTTTTTTGAAAACTCCTTTTTCCGGCACTTTTTAATTGGGGGTCTGCGGTTTGGGCTCATGCTGTGGCCCAGGACGGGTATTCAATGTCCGGGAAACTAAAAAGGTGGTTAAAAAGACCCCTTTTTCCGGCACTTTTAAATCTGGGGGTCAGCAGGTTGGGGCTCTGCTGCTTCCAGTCGGGATTTTTCAATTCCATTTAAAATAAATAATGGTTTAAAATTTTCATATCCCCCCCAAAATTTTTTAATTTTTACATTTAATTTCTTCTTTGGTAAAGACAGGGTAGTGTGTTGTGTGTTTTTTTTTCTGTGGCTTTTATAACCTAAGTGTTTGCCTAGTGTAGCAGTACCATTTACTGTTGTGGATGTTAATTCCAGCTTCCCCACCCTTTTGGGTGTAAGAAAAAGGTGTTTTGCTTCCCATAGATTTTAAGGGTATCGTCATAATGGCTCCTATCGCTATTTGTCGATGATGGTCGACTATCGACCATGCCCGATTCGATGGTAAAATAATCGCTAACATTTACAAGGCTATAATTCCCTGCACTCAACGCTGTGTGTGAAACCCCCTAATTGGTCGGGCCTGAGAACATTCCTGAGGAGTGAGCCAGTCGGGGTTGGGGGTATTTCTGACAGATAGGGTGAATTTGCGTAGGATCTGGGGCCGGGGAAAGAGATTTTTTTTTGCTAGCTTTCTAATCTTTTTTTCTTCAGAGTGGCGTTTATTCTTTCCACTTTTCTCTAAATTCGGGATGGTGGGGAGTGTGCGGGCCCCGTGGTCACTCCATTTTTCGAAATTTTTTGGTTATTTCGCGTGAAGCTTCCCTTGGGTCAGTTTTAAAAACCTCAGGGATCCCAAAAACTGCATTAACTCGTAAATGTTTTTCACGGTGGTTCGGCAGTCAGTTGGTAACGGGGTAGACTTCAGGCCTCCTGAGAACATATCCACCATTTTACTGAACATACTTGTTTTTCCACCTTGGGTAATTCAAGTGTTCAATCTGGTCCGCTGGAAAGGATATAGTGGCTTACCCAAATGTTTTTTGGTGTTGTCATCAGTCCTCCTGGGTTAAGTATTGCATATTTCACAACTTCTGCTGGTACTTGCCGTGGGAAAATGGGTTTTTTTGGGTGCTGGTAATTTGGATTTGAAGAAATCATCTGGTTTTTCCCCTTGGGGGTGTATCATGAGCCCTTTTGGAAATCTCTATAATGCCCTTGGTAACCAATGTCT
The DNA here is from genome assembly GCA_025379985.1 of Phyllomedusa bahiana. Taxonomy (NCBI): domain Eukaryota; kingdom Metazoa; phylum Chordata; class Amphibia; order Anura; family Hylidae; genus Phyllomedusa; species Phyllomedusa bahiana. The sequence goes on from JAODAL010027397.1 coordinate 4,579, forward strand.
ATTGCTTTCCTTTTAAAATCCATTTTTGGTGTATTCTGCCCCCTTTTTCCCAAACTTTTTTTTTCCCTTTGGGCGTTCGAGTTTTTTGGGTTTGTCTCCAACGGTTAACCCCGGGATTAAATGCTTTTGCCCTTGGTTCTTTCTTCTTATTTCTCCTATTTTTCCCTTCTTCTTTCTTTTTTCACCTCTTTTTTTTCCTTTTTTCTTTTTCTTCCTTTTTTCTTCTTTCCTTCTTTCTTCTCCCTTCCCCTTTTTTTCTTCTCACATTCTCCTTTTTTCTTTCTCTCTCGGGTCAGAAATTTTACAGCCACTCCTGCTTCTCTCGAATCTTGGGGGGGAAGCTCGGTTTTGAGCCAAGTCTGCCTGTAGGGCTTTACCCCATGTCCTATTCTTCCTTGGGTTTTTTGTTTTTTAAAAAGGCCACTTGAGCTGGCAATTGGAGAGCATGCTCAGAGTTGAAGGCTCTTGATTTTGAGGGGCGTTCCACTGCCATAGGTACTCCGTACATTATTGAGTGGTGAAATTGTTCAGGTATTCTTTCGGCGAGCTTACAAGCTTCCGTTAAGACCAAGTTCACCTTTTTGGGCTGGCATTCTCGGGGTAAAGTGCGCCTTCAGGGTTTTCTTGCAAGGAACCACGCAAACCCTGTATTGGATCATCCTGTTTTCCCCCGAATCGGGTTCCACTGTGAAGAAGAATATCTGAGTTCTCCAATTTGGGATGTAGATAAAGGGGGGAAGAGGGGAGGTTTCGCCTCCATTTGTTCAAGGTAGTCATGAAGAGTTCTCCGGGGGCAGTTTGATTTTCATCTGTGGTAGATGATCTTTCTTCTCTTCCCCCCTTGAAAAGGGGAAAGCGGGTTTGGGGGTTGAGTTTTCATCTCTTCAAATGACTTTTTCGGGCATCAAAAATGGGCATTGTATATGGAATGTTTACTGAGAGAGGTTGCGGCTTTTTTCAACCCTTTGTAGATCTTGAGGCCAAAACATTGCCCGGTTGGCTTAAAATGATGGTTTTAGTTTTTTCAGAGGAACTTGTGCGCAAAGATAGCTCTGAGGGAATAGGGCAGTCCGTGCAAAGAACTAACTTCAAGAAAATATCCAAGAGGCTCATACGCTTCCCTTTTTTTGTGTAGGACTTTGAAGCTTTTCTTTTTTAAAAAAAAAAAGGAAAAAGTTGAAAGGTGTGAGTAGTCCGGGGTTTCCCAAATGGATTGTAGGATAATTTTTTTTGGCTTTGAACTCACCCTTTTGGGCCCCAATGAGATTCATTGGTGTAACTAATGTCCCTTTAAAAAAATTGTATAAAACTTTAGATGGAGGCATTGGGTTTCCATTACGCAGTAAAATGCGAGCCTAAAATCCCTTTAAGTTTTTTTAGATTTTTCGGGGGAAAAAATGAGCTCTGCTTTTTTCCCCATCTCGGTAGGAGTTTGGTTCCCTGTAATGTCCCAGGAATACAATTCTTAGAACACCATTGGAGTTGGGTGTGAGACTTTGCAGTTGATTGAACCAAATTTAAGAAGACCAAAGGCTTGAATGACAATTGGAAATCAATGCAACAAGAAATATCATACTGTCTTGCCGGGCTTGAGTTTTAAATGGGTTGGGTGAGTTTTTGGCCCCTTTTAAGTCCGTCCCGGGGCGAGTTTTCACAATAAGTGAAAGCAAAAGGGTATTTAAAGTCCTTTGTAAAGGGACAGAAGAAACTTCAGAAACCAAGACGTGAAGTAGGCAGTGAAGAAGGGACTTGGTGAGAAAACAGGCTTTGGGGACACGGGTTCTCATAATCTAGTGCAATGAATTCCTGGTCCCCGACCAAACGGTATTTTTGGGGGTTCACCAGGGAAACTTTTTTTGTGAACAGGGGAACAAAGGGGTTTTGCAGGGGAAATTAGTGGTGAGTACTCATTTCCCGGATGTTTGATTTGTGACTCCAGAGATTTTTCTTGATCATGCTTAAAGGGTATTTGGGGAGGAGGCGGGGTAATCCTCTTTCAAAAAGAAAGTAAGGTGAGACTGGGGGGGATGCCGAATCATGAACCTTTAGACCAACTTCAGGGGGTATTGCTTGAGTGGATAAAACATTTGAAATCAGGGACAGCTTTTAAATTTGTGAAATTGGAAATTTTGTCCAAATACATTCCGAAGGAAATTTTCTGATAGTAGATTTACATTTTCAGAAAATCAGCTTCAAACGTTAGTTGGGTAAATAGGAGAGATTGTGTCGACAAGTCCTGATGTCCCAAATTTGGGCCCGGGGAGGTTAAGCAAGTCGGTTGGTCTCCATCCCCCTTCATCTGAAAAATAATCAGGGGAAAGTATGCATCCGGGGGAATGTAAAGTTTTTTAGAACCGATCGGCTGCACCTGTATTCAAGGAAAGGAAATTGGTGGGCCCTTAAATTTGAAGATTACGGGCAACACGGCAGAAAGAGAAAAAAATGGTGTTCCTGAAGCATTGAGAAAAATGGGAGACATAGGTTTTCCGGAATCCTTATGAGGAGATAGGTGGTGTCTTAGGGTTTGGAAAAGGGGATAAGAGATTTTGAGGGTTACTTGTTGGTATTGACTATGGGTTTAAAATGGTAAATTTAGGTCCAATGAATGGGTTTTTTATTTAGGACGAGGTCTGCGTTTTGTTTTTTTGGTTTAATCTTTGGGGGTTTAAGACCAAAAAAATTGTACTGAGGTTGAAAATTTTTATATGCTTGAGGGTTTTCGGTAGTTGCTGTTTATGGTAACAAGATTCTTTTGTTTACGAGCTTTTGACGGCACTGCCTATGATATGTCCGGTCGGGGTTGGGCCTTTTCCGCCAGGGTTCGCTCTGGAAAGGTCGGAAAAGTTATCTCGAAGGATAAGATGGGCGAATTGATTTTAAAGAAGTGGGGCTTCGTTTAGAATTTCAGGAAAAAATTTGGTTTTTGAACGAAGTCGAAATTTAGGGGACTTGGGTGAACGAGTGGGGCTTTTCATTGATAAAATGGCGCAACATAGCGTTACATTGGCAAAGAAACCCGGAGGAAGAAGGGCATAGCCGCATTAATTGCGGGGAAGCCAATCAGAGACCCGGGGGATTCGTGACGTCACCCATATTAAGTCCGGGGCGCGACCGGGCATACCCCCCCACGTACTGATCAGGGAAGGGGGTGCCGTGGCGATTGTTATGAAGAACTGATTTTTATACAGCTTTTTTGTGGTTGTCCAGCTTGTTCAGAGACTGCTTCTCTTAAAGTTTTATTTCTGTTTTTTTTTGGGGATTTGGTCTGAATTCAGTATGCGTCCCCTGCCTGAATATACATTTAAATCCCATCTGCTCACAGCCCATTGAATATCCAAGGGGATCAAGCCAGTTCCCGTTTTATTCATTTAAAAACACGTTTTTACAATACAAATACCCCCCCCATTTTTTTGGGTGCTCAATTCTTTGGCGCAATTTACATCCAGGGGTTTTAAGCTTTTTTTCACGTGGTGACTCCAAAAACCGTCTTTTTCACCCCCAAAATATTAATTTTTTTGTGCCCAATTCACAAACAAAGGTTTAAATTACAATTTTTTCTTTGTTGTGTGGCGTAAAAAAATCCGCATTGTAAAAATGCTACAAAGCTATAGTTTGGGTGGCCAATCCCTTTTGGGCCAATTTAAACCAGGGTTTTAATTTAAGGTTGTTTTTCAGCTGTGGTGACTTTTCCAAAAGAAACCGTCATTTTCACCCCGCCAAAAAATATACATTTTTCCTGTGCAATTTCACAGCAAAGGGTTTAAATTTCAAAATTTTTTTCTCTTTTTGTGTGGCGTAAAAAAACCGCATTGTAACACGCTACAAAGCTAGTAGTTTTTTTTGGGGTGCTCAATTCTTTTTTTGGGGGCTAAATTTTTTAAATCCAGGGGTTAATTAACGTTGTTTTTCAGTTTTTTGGTGACCAAAAGAAACCGCATTTTCACCGCCAAAATAATACATTTTTTTGAGCAATTCCCAAAAAAAAGGTTAATTACCAAAATTTTTTTCTTTTTGTGTGGGGTAAAAAACCCCCATTTTAACCCCTACAAATAGTAGTTTGGGTGGCTCAATTCTTTGGCGCAATTTTTCTCCCGGGGGTTTAAATTTAAAGGGGTTTTTCGCGTGGGGACCCAAAAAAACCCTCTTTTTTTACCGCCAAAAATTAATTTTTTTCCCGTAGCCTAAACACAAGCAATGTTAATTACAATTTTATCTTTTGTTGTATGGGGTAAAAACACCGCTTTTAAACGCTTCAAAAATGTATTTTTGGTGGTCAATTCTTTGGCGAAAATTTTCTCAAGGTTAATAAATATTTTTTTGCGTTGACTCAGTAAAAGAAACTTTGTTTTTTTCCCGCCCCAGAAAAATTCGTAGCAAATTTTATATCCGAGGTTAATTAAGCCTTTTACATTCAGTAAAAAAAACAGATTTTTTGGACATACAAGTCAATTTTTCCCGGCCCTTTTTGGAGCGCAATTTATATCCAAGGGTTTCTCAAGCTTGTTACTGGGTTCATTTTGGGTCAAATAGGTGTTATTTACATATAAGATATTTCATCAAACGTCTCTGTACATTTTTGAACAAACAATATGTCGAAAGGGGTGGCAGGCTCTTCACCTGCAGTGGCGAGGCAAAAATTCCCGGCCCCCGGGCGCAGAAAGCAAGGGGCTCGCCAGGGGGCCCCCCCTCGGGGGGGGGGCCACAACTGCCACAATTAGCGGCCGTGTTTCTGACTACAAACCAAGGTTCTTGATTGGTTTAAAAAGGGGCTCCCCTTCCCCCAAAGAATCTGAAACCCCCCCAAGAGTTGGTGGGGAAAGTCAAACAAACCCTTAGTTGGTTGGCCCCGGGAGCGGGTAGCGTCCCACCCGTCCCAACCGCCTCTGTCCCTTCCCGGTTCCCTCAGCCAGAGATCTACTATGTGTCTGGGCTCACGCCCACTATTAGCGAGGATGAAACAATTTGAGGGGGGCGCAGCAGCTATTGGCAGCGAAAAAAGGGGCCCAAAATCCCTCTTCTTGCGAGGCAGCAAAGTATAGATGTTAGAGTGGGATGGGGGGTCATGTTGTGAGGGGGGGCCTCTGATACCCAAAACGGGGGTGGGACAGATGACAATAAACCAAATAGATATGATTCCCCGCATTTGGGGGCCGGGTGGCAAGGGCTTCTCATCATCAGGAGAAGAGGGGGTCAGCTTTCGGCAGGCGCGGGCAGCAGCAATGGGGGTGTGGCTGAGTAGCAGGATGCGGTGTGAGGTCGGAGCCAAGGGCCACGAGGTAAAAACCCCCTTCGCAGGGCCAAAAAAGTAGCGGCACAGGGGCTCAGCGAGGCAGCGGCGGCAGTGGGTCACTCAGTGCGGAGCGTTGGCGGTAAAATCCGATACTCGGGGTTTGTGGCAGTTCTTTGCTAAGAAACCGGAGGAGAACGAATATGGTATATGTAGAATATGTAAGCAAAAAAGTGAAGCGTGGCCAGAGAGACTAACGTTGGCACCCGGCCTGCGCCCAACACATGCAGCGTCACCATCCGGTGGCCTGGGGGGAAACGTGGCTCAGACGTGGTGGTCCACCCTGCCACCGCAGCAGCATCGCCCAGGGGCACCATTCCTTTGCAGCCAGTCAAGGCTCCACCACCTCTGCAGAAGGGAGCTGTTTTCTTTGGACATCTTTTTCCCGTGTCCGATGTCCTGCTCCTCGCTATTCATGGCGCCAGCGTCGTTTCGCGAGGCGATTGCAAAGAGACAACAGTATGCGTCCACCATCCTAAGGTGCAGAAGCTCACCGAAACTCCTGTCTAAGTTGTTGGTTGCTGCAGTCCCTCCCTTTCCAAATGGTGGATCTGCACCGTTCAGAGAACTAAGGGGCTTGTGCCGAGCCGAGATGGAGAGTTCCAAGCCGTAATTCTTTTCCAAAAAGGCAGTACCAGCTACTTCAAAAATATGTAGAACAGAAGGTCGGCCAGTCCTTGAGCTTAACGGTTTGTTCCAAGGTGCCGGCAGCCGCGGACGTCTGGAGCTGTAACTGGGTCAGGGCCAGTACATGTCCTTTACGGCCCACTGGGTGAATGTGCTTCCGGCCCAGGCACACCAACAACTTGGACAGGAGACGGCGCTTTCCTCTCCACGTTGTCAAACTGAGGCTCCTGCGCCAATGTACGCCTCCTTCTCCTCCACCACCACCACCATCTCAGCCTCCACAAGTACTGCTCTATCATACCACATGTGTAGGGCACAGCGGTGTCACGCAGTTCTACACTGGCTTTGCCTCGGCGAATGAAGTCACACAGGGGAGGAACTGCTCCGCGTCATGCAGCAAGAAATCGATGTGTGGCTTTCTCTGTGCCAAATGCAAATCGGAACCATGGTGACGGACAATGGGAGGACAGCCTGCACATGTTGGACCGACTGTATGAACAGAGAAAGGCCATAAACGATTTTTTGATGATCCAGGCGGAAAGGAGTACTCCCCTGTGTAACTTTGATGTCAGCCAGTGGCAGCTCATGCGTGACACCTGCCGTTCGTTGAGGCCATTCGAGGGAGGCCCGTTATTTGCAGTCACCGGGACTAGGGATGAATAACTTCATTCCACTGCTTATGTCCTGGAACAGATGCTGAAAAATTGTCTGGGCAGGGGACTGGAAGAGTGGCGACTACATCTCGCGGCCCACATGAGTCCGCTGGGGACTGAAATGGAGAAGAAGGAGGAGGGAGGAGGGCATTGGGGCAGGAGCATTGTCTGGTGAAATGAGTGGGTTTTCTACCCAGGTGACAAGAGAGGAGGAGCAGGAGCAGTGGAGGAGGTAGATGGAGATGAGGAAGATGAGGCAGATGACTCGCAAGCACCGTGGCAGTATACAGTGGAGATGGAGGCAGGGATCCCCTCTGAGTCACTTGTGCAGATGGCCCCCAGCAAGCTTATTTGCCTGGCTAGTGACAGCCGAATAGTCAGCATCCGGCAGCTGGATGACTTCTGGCTCTCCACCCTATTGGACCCTCGCTACCGGGCCAAATGGGAGCCTTTTTCCCAGCTATTGAGAGGGAGAAAAAACTCAAATACTATAGGGAAATCCTCCGTAGTCAGTTGGCCCGCTGCCTATGTGCGCATCGTCCCTCCCCTGACAGGTCTGACCGGGGGTTCTTCAGCCTCAGTACTACTGCTGCGGCTGCCGGGGGAAGGTGTTGGGGTAGAGCAAATACCAGCTCCATCAGCAGCAATCTAAGTCTGGAGTCACGATGAGCAGCTTCCTTCACCCGCCTAGTGAGGAGGGCATCGCCGAGCAGCAGCAGCAGGACCTGGAGCAGACCCTGAACCAACAGGTGGTGGCCTACTTGGACAGCACTCGCCACCCCACATAGAAGATCCGCTGGATACTGGGCAGCCAAACGGAGTGTGGCCGCAACTTTCAGAGTTGCAGTAGAGAAGCTTTCCTGCCCGGCCAGTTAGTTTTTTGGCATGAGAGCGGGTGTTCAGTGCGGCGGGGGCCATCGTTACCCCAAAGGGGAACCTGCTTGTCCACGGGAAATGTGGAACGATGACCTTTGTCAAGATGAATCAGGCGTGGATCGGCCAGGATTTCCACACACCAATGCTTTAGGCGTCGACTACATCAGCCATGACGCCTACCCAAACGTGAGAAATTAGTCTGGGTTTTAAACTACCTGCCTCAGCCACTATTCCCGATGCCCCCACCCGCCTGATGCCACAATTTGCTGCAGTTTCTCCCCTTTTGCCACCCAACCAACTTTACCGGGACGGTATTGCCCCCCCCTCCACACTCTGTCATTGTGCCCCTGTCCCACCTTTATGTGTTTCTGTGGCTACTGCCGTGACCCCACATGTGTCCCTTGTGCCACTCTTGGCCTTCTCCTTTTTTTTTCCACCTCCTAGGAAAGTGTTGTTCCCTGTCTTCCTCATCGCTCGGTTTTTGGGGGTGCTGCCGGGGCCCACAAAACTCTGTCTTTTTGGCCCCCCTGTGGCCTTTCCCCGTTTTTTCCCCCCTTTCCCTAATGGGCTTTTTCCATGTTTACCTCATTTCTGCTGGGTCCGCCACCTTACCTCCCCTGTCATTGTGCCACCCATGGCCTACTACGGGTTTTGGGCCCCTCCAGAATGTTTTTTTGTGCCACTGTCTACCCCATGCCGCTCTGCCGTAAAAATTTCACCTGTGTCATTGTGGGCCCCTGGGCTGACCTAAAGCGCTGCTTTGCGCTTCCCTTATTCACACTGTGTCATTTTGCCCCCTGTAGACCTCATGCTGCGCTTTTGTCTGCTGCCGTGAACCACAAAACTGTGTAAATTTTGCCACATGCCCCGAACCCCATGCTTTCTGCGGGGGCTGCTGCTGTGACCTACAAAACTTGTCATTGTGCCACTGTCTGACCCTTTTTCTGCTGCTAGTGACTTTCTGTTGGAAACCCCACACTGGGTTTATTGGCCACTTTTGATTTATGCTGTTTCTTTTGGGTGTCCGGGGGACCTTCCCCAATGTGTAATTTTGCCCCTGTTGACCTATGTGCAAAGTGGGTGCTGCCGTGACCCCCACACTGTGTCATTGTCCCCCTCGTGCCTATCCTTTTTTTGCCACCTCCAAATTTTCCTTTTTGCCACCCGGGGCCCGAACCCATGCTGGGTGCTGTGGTTTCTGCCGGGGACCTACACACTGTGTATTTTGCCACTGTGTGACCTCCCTGTGCTGTGGCTGCTGCCCTGGGCCCCCCACACGTGTTCCCTTTTTCCCAAAACCCGTGGGGCCCACTCCTGTTTTTGGCCAAACCCCCGAATGGGCATTGTGAAACTGTCCCGACCTCAAAGCTGCTGCGTGGCTGCTGCCGGGGGACCTTTACACTCGTCATTGTGGGGCCCCTCTGTGGCCCCATTTCCCGTTTTTTTGCCACCTCCAGAATGTCCCTTTTGCCCCTGTCTGCCTCATGCTGCTGCCGCCCTCACCTTTTTACCCCTCTGTTCCCTTGTGCCCCCAGTGGCCCACTACTTTTTGCCAACCCCCCAGAAAAGTCATTGTGCCCCCTGTCCCCTTACCCCCTGCTGCTGCTGGGGGGCTGCAGCCCACCTCCCCCATCTTGTCATTGTGCCACTGTCTGACCTCATGCTTTTTGCTGTGGCTGCGCCGTGACCCAAAAAACACCCGTTTTTTTCGGGGGCCCCCTGTTTTTGGGACCTTCCAAAGCTTTTCCCCGCTGTTTTTTGGAGGTTGGCCCGCCGTGGCCCCACACTGGTCGGTGCCCCCTGTCTGCCTCATGCTGCTTTCTGTGGGTGCGCCGTGGCCTCCACACTGTAAACAATTTTCCAAATCTGTGGCCTACTCCCGTTTTTGCCACCCCAAATGTTTTTGTGCCCCAACGTCTGAACCCCTGTGCTGCTGGTTTCTGCTGTGACCCCACAACTGTCCTTGTGCCACGGGCTGACCTAAAGCTTTCTGCTGTGGCTTTATCCGTGACCTACACACCTTCAGTGTGCCTGTCCGACCTCGCTGCTTTCTTCCCGTGACCTCCAAAACGTGCATTTTGCCAAATCTGTGACCTATTCCTTTTTTTTTTCCCCTCCCCGAATGTCTTTTTGCCCTGTCTGACCCATGCTGTGTGGCTGGCCCTCCCTCACCTCCCCACTCTGTCACTAAGGGTTTCCACCTGAAAATCTCAGATTTTTTTTTTCCCGCTTTTTTCCCGGCCCTGACTTTTTTCAGGCAAAATTCCGCTTCAGTTTTTTTTTGTCAGTTTTTTCCCTCCTTGTGCCCAGGGGAAATTTTTTTTTGTGAAAAACCCTTTTTAAGGCGGGGGCCAGTCATGTGCGTTTTCATTTCTAAAACACAATTTTTGTATGAAGAACCCCAAAAAAAAGCCCCCCCCTGCATATTTTTTGCATGGGGCAGCTTTTTAAAAGCACCCCCAACTCTTTTGGCCCGCCGGAAATACTTTTTTTTAAAAAAGTGATTCCCCCCGGAAGTAATTCGGAAAAGAAGGGTTTTTTTTTTGCCGAAAAATCCCGGGGAAGTGAACGAAACCCAATTTTTGGGGAAAAATTTGCCCATCTCTAAAATAGGAAATTTTGTAGGTTGATACCCAGGGAAACTTTCATTATTGATTGTTTGGTAAAGGTGTCCTTGGGTGACTATAGAGCCTTTTGGGGGGCTCTTTAAATAGGGTCACATTGAAAACCTTCCCTTTTAAATGTTGGGAAGAATCATTTTGTTCCAACAGAGAACCCCCGGCCTTTGCAAAGGAGAGATGTTGAATTCCGGAAAAACTCTGCAAATTTTTTCTCAATTAGTTTCAAAGTCCCCCAAAGGGTTTAATAAACCTAAAAAACAAACGCCGTTGAAAAGGGGAATTTTGTTTAGCTTTTTGTGTTCAAGCAAATCCCCGGCCTGGAATAAGGCGACATTTGGTGTAAAAAAATTTTCTGGAAATTTTGAAGGACTCTGATAAATTGAAGATATTCACTGAGGATTCAAACCAAGCCCTTCCCTTTTTCCCCAAAAAGAAAAGCGCAAACACCCCCCTTCGCTTTGATAGTAAGAAATGATGTCCCCAACCTTTTCTTCTTGTAGAGCTAATTTTAAAGATAGGGGCCCAAAAATAGTTCCCCCGCCCTTTATGCTGGCAAAAATGGGAAGTTTTTTTCCAAGGGGCAAAATATGTCTTTTTGTATCTGGGTGAAAGCCCCCGGAAAATGCCCCTAAAGGGTTTTTTTTTCAGGGGCCGGGGATTTGGGTCAGTAAATTTTTGACTTGGTTTGGGTGTAAAAAGGGACGTAGATTGGTTGAAACCGGGGTTTTTGTGGCGGGGAAACCATGGAATTTGGAAAAAGGGAAAATGGCAGAGAAAAAGAATCCAGTGGTGAGGGAAAGGGGATGGGATGGTGGTTTTTGCTGCCGAAGGAAAAGGGGAATCCATGAAAAAAGGGCTGGTTCTTTGGGGTGGAGGGAAAGTGGGGGGTAGTTTGCAAGGGGAAATTTAAAGGAAAAATCCTGAATAAGGGGGAATTTTCCTGGGGGGAAATTAGTGGTTTTGATAAGGGAAGCCCCTGTAGTTTTCAGGGCATTTGGCCCTAGCATCTGTTAGTACCACTTTCCCTTTTTTTCAGGTACTGGGGGGAATTGGCTTGTTTCTCAAGTTAAAAGCGGGGGAGTATGGGCCCGTACACATGCCATTGGTGGGGAAAGCAAAAAATGCCCGAAAAAAATAGGGGGAAGGACCAAACAATTGGAAAATTGTTCCCTTTGGGGCCACTTCAAGTACGTTATGTATAGTTTGTTTTTAAACAGCTGAACAACAATTGGGTTTTGGGATCCCTTAATTTTATAGGGCCAAAGCATGGATAATGTAATCCCAGGGTTTTAAACTTTCCCGCCCCGAGTGAGAGTACAGTGGGCACAGGAAAAGGCACAAACCCCCAGAAAATAAAAATGAAGGGCATCCCGTCTTGGCCCGAAACTCTCATCCCCAAACGGGGGTTCAACAATTTTTTGCCGCTATGCCAAACAAAGCCAGAGATTTGGGCCCCTTCAGGATTGACAAATGCCTTTTTTTTCCTGAAATTTCAATTGGGCCCCCCCAGGGTTGAAATTTGGGTTTAAAAAAATGGGGGGGAAAAATTTTTCCCCCTTTAAAACCCCCCTAACTTCCCTTTTCCCCCCCTCCTTCACTTGCCTCCCTTTCACTTCCCCTCCGTCCCTTTTTCTCCCCCTCCCCCCTGCAGTGAACGGGGCCCCCTTTTAACCCAAACAAGGAGGGTTTTTAAGGGGTGCGTGAGCTCCCCCGAAAAGGGCCGGGCCCGGGGTCCTTATGACAAACACTTTTGGGCAATCCGTTAAAGGTTTTGAGTGGCCCTAATTATTGAAGTTTAGGCCGGGCCTTTTGGGGCAAAAAGCCCGCCTTGGTTTTTGAAACCGAACCCCCACCTATAATAATTTTCTCCTCTAGGGTGAAAAAAAAAAAATTTTTAGAAAGCAGCAAAAATTTTTTTGAAACCCCCCCCCATCCCCCCTTCAAAACTCCTTTTTAAAATTTTTTTACCACAACCAAAAAGAGGAAAAAAAATAACCCAAACTCATTGTACCCCAGGAAAAACATTATGCACATTACTGTCCCCCCAAAAAGAAAATTTTTTTGTACCATACCAAAACCCCCCCCAAAAATTAATCATTCAGGCTTTCCCCCGAAAATTTTTTTTTATTACACATTCACCCTTTTTAAAAATTTTTTGCCCTTGTAAATCAAGAAAACATAAATTCCCTTATCTTTCCCAAAAATTTTTTTTTAAAATTTTTCAAAACCCCGAACCCAGAAATGACTTCCCTTAACTCACTGGTTACCCCAAGGGTTTTCTTTTCCTGTACCCCAGAGATTTCTTTTAATAATGTAAACCCCCCAGATTTTTAAATTTCTTTTATTCCCCCGGATTTCCTTTTTCACTGTTTAAAAGAGGGGGAAAATACCAGTGTTTCCCCGAGATTTAAACACCAAAGGCCCCCCAAAATTAAAATTTACAAAAATTTTTCCCAGAGAATTTCATTCAATTATCCCCGAGATTTTTTTACCAAAAATTTTCCCCAGAGTTTTCTACTTACCAAAAAGGGCCCCCTGGGTTTCATTTTCTATTGTACCCCCCCGGATTACCCTTACTCATATTTCCCCCGAGGAAATTTCCCTTTTCACCCCTACAAAGAGGGGGTTTCAAAAAAAACTGTACCCCAGAGATTAATAAATTACCCCATCATACCCCAATTAATTTTCATTAAACCCCCTGTAAATACGGGGGATTACACAATTTCCCCCTGTAAACCCCCAAAAATTTGTTTACAACACCTAAACCCCCAAAATATTACTGCATTATTCAAACCCTTCCCCCGTGTTAATTGCCAACTGTACAAAAGGATTATTTTAACCATACTCCCGAAATATTACATTGGGGAAAATTTTTACACTTGCAAACGCAGAAAATCCGACAAGCAAACTACCCAAATGCCCGAGGCCCGATTTCTTCCCCCTATCCCTTTTGTTTGTTAGTGTTAAAAAAACCCCAAGAATTTTATGTAGGCGCTGACGGTAAGCGTCAAAAATACTCAAGTAAAATCAGTGTCATCTAAATGATGACACTGATTTTACATAGGGTATAATGTAAATCAGTTTCCTGCCGGATTGGATGCTGGTTCTGATGCAGATCCAGCACTGAATCCGCCCCAGAATCAGCATTAAAATTTTCTGCATGAATGTACCCTTAAGGTATGTTCACACGGTGTATAACGGACCGTACTGTGTGCTCTGCTATATGCCGGGTGTTTTAGAAGTATGCTCTGACCAGTCCACACTTCTAAAATGCTGCGGGGCCGGCCCCATTTACTTTAATTTTCCCCGGTGTGTAAGTGCAGAGAAGAAGTGACATGGCTAGACACATGGCTGTACACACAGTATATACACATCTCACATATATAGTACATACCCTACTCACATACACACACAACGCCTAGTGTCCTTGTCCCCTCCTTACCTGTCTCCTGTAGTCTGGTGCAGTTGGCATTTGGCAAGAGCTTCACTTCTTTGCTGAGGGCTGAGCATAGGGGAAGTGGTACATGGGGGAGGGAAAGATACAGCCCTAGATACAGAGTGTGCTGGACTGTGAGCAGCGTTCTGGTTGGTGAAGCAGCCCCTGCTGACTCCTGCTCTACCAATCAGCGCTGCTACCTGCTCTGTCCCTCCAAGATGTACAGAATTATAGAAGGCAAAGGGTTAACTTCTTCCTCCTCTGAGGCTAAAAAGTGGGGGGGACCGTCCCCCACCCATAAAAAAGTAAGGGGGACCAGTCCCCTCTGTGCCCCCCTAAAGTTACACCTATGTCCCCCACAATGAAGGTAAGAGTTGTGTTTGTGTCCCAAATTGAGGTAATGAACGTACAAATGTCAGGTGATTTGGATTCACTTTAAGGGTCCAGATATTCACCCTTAAGGTTACGAGCAGTTTGTCCAACGGTGACGTGTTTTCGTGGAGTTTGATGATAGGGTGTGGGCAGTATCCCCAAGGAAGTCAGTGGGTGTTCTGAGTAATGTGTCCTCTCCTAGAGCAGCAGTGTGAGTGCTGTGAGCAATAGGAAAATTACTGGAGTCCTTTAATTTGGATTGCAGATGTGGGTCCTGGCATCCTGTAGCTAATGGCAACTTGTCCTCCTCCCCATCTTCCTCTCTATTAGCAGTGAAAGTCAGAATAGTGGCTACAGAAGAGGCGGATGTCCTAGAAGCCATGAGAAAAGGGTAAAGTGAGTGTGGGGCTGGTGGTGGTGTTTGTTGTGATGTTGCAGGTGTGCTGGCAAAGACGTTATCACACGAGAGTTGCATATCAATGTTTACATTAGCAGTGACAAGTGAATTGCACGGAGGAGAGGTGGGAGTAGGAACGTTAGTAGGTGTAGCAAGATGGCCGCTGTTCAACTTCAACCCAGAACTTCCGGGTTCTTTGGATTGCTTAGGACTACAAATCTGGCAACAGGAAGTGGAACGGGCGGGGTTTGGTTTTACGTTTCCGGATGCAGAGAATACTTGGACTTCATTAAAATGGCTACAGAAAATAATGAGAGGTTCTGGCACGGGAGCTGAGGGAAGAATACCGGGAGGGGCAGGAGTTGAGGTAATACAAGGTGTTATCAGTGTTGTACGGTCCCTCCCACAATCTACGCAACTTTCAGCGTTAATGGAATTTGATGACGTCAGTCCACCAACATTGAAAGTTACCATCTTGGAATGTCGGCAGCTCACTCTTTATACATATGCATTCTTCAAATCCTTCTTATTTTTTACATTCAGTTTCAATGTAATTATGCTTTGCCAATACATCGTTATTTTCTTTCAGTGCTTGTCTCCCACATACTAGCGTGTAATCTCTGTGATTTATGCTTGTTACACAGAGCGTATCATTAACTTTTTCTCTCTATTTTTCTCTTCGATCAAACTACTCAACTGCACCTTTTGACTGAGCGCTATAGTTTTTCAGTATGTCATAGAGCCGAGGGGAGAAAATGTGCCCGCAGCGACAACCCCCCATAACAGATGCTTTGAATCAAAGCCAAGGTTATACACTCTGCCAGAATTTCAGTGTGAAAGATAACAAGTGATGTAGCTTGAATATAAAATTAGCCCTGAATGCAGTTTTTTTTACCTAAGTAAAACAGAACAAATTAACACAGGTGTATGTTGAGATTAAGCCAAAACATACCAAACACTAATCGATGTCTTCTGCTCGTCAGCAGATAATCTCAAATATCATCTGTCTATACCATCTGTATAACAGGCTTATCAAAATGGCAGATCTTCTGTCTATAACAGGCTTATCAGAAACCTAGATCTTCTGTCTATAACAGGCTTATGGCTACTCTTTAACCATTTCTATTCAGATCGTCTGTTTATAACTATAACAGGCTTTGGCTATTGTCTCTAACCAGTTCTCTTCAGGAATTCAGATCATCTGTCTATAACTATATCTGTATATAACTGTATCTGTATATAACTGTATATAACTTATGACAGGCTTCGGTTTCGCTACCGGGTTGCTTATTAGGGACTGTATCCCTGATATCTCATTGTTTTTCCATCAGGAGCCTAGCTCCTGGCCTACACTGAAATATGATACCGAAAGGAAAATACACTATCCAGTCACGTATACTTTACAGAGCAACAAGCAGAAGCATTAATTGGTAGCGTTTAAAGGTATATGCATATGATACGCATATATGTACCAAAAGGGACATCCTGGAGGCACACCTGAACGCTTACACAGGTCTCCTAAGGGAGGGGACAACCACAAAAGACTTTCACTAGAATGTTCCGAAAAACAGATAAGTCACAGACTTTATAAAAATCTGCAAACTTACCTGTTTCTGTGGGGTTGATCAGGTCCCAAGTGATTCGGGCACTCCAGGACCGTTCAGTCGATGGTAAGGTGTCAGCCCCCCTCCGGATAGTCCTTGGGTGTTTGAGTGCATGGCACCACTGTCAAGATGATTAAATCAGGTGTGGAAATTATCTTTGTTCCACTCCTTTATCCAATTAAATGCCTCCTCCGAATTATATTTTTATTATTGCTGCCAGCAGCCGGAACTCGAGAAGTATGACCCATACACTTTGGCTGGGACATGAAATCTGAAGTTTAATCACAGTAGATTACATTCCAATAGAACTTTTTAATCACATGACTATATTCTCACTACATGATTGGTTAATTTGCTGTTGCTAAGTGACAAGTTATAAGTTTCATTTACTTAATAAGCAGAAGCTGATAGGACAAGTTCACAAACGCTCTCTATCATCTGTGGTGAGGAGGAAGGCCTTGAATTTCTTGGTTCTAGCATACACCGCATCTGTCTCAAGGAAAGCTGTGAGAGAGATATCTTATACTTCGATAAGGATGTATAGCAGTAAAAACAGTTTAACAAATTATCGGATGGGCTTAATAAGAATGTAATGATGAAACAGACTTTTGATGTTTTTTCCTTAAAGTACCAACTTTAGACTCACCAAGTTAATCAGTCTCCAGACCGTAGCTCCAAAACATTTAGACCACAAAATTAATCTGGCACCAGACCAAACTCTAAATCTTTGGACAGACCCTAAAGTTAATCAGATCCTAAATTTGACTATCATGTTAATTTAGACCCCAGATCAAATTCTAAAATCAACCCAGGTTCCATATCAGATTCCTTAATAGATTTAGGCCAGACTCCAAAATCAATCAGACCTCAAACCAAAAACACAAATAATGAAATCTGAATTCAGACCTCAGGACTGATATGAAATCATGTAAGCATCATTCCTGCTAGGCATATGGCACAATTTATTTTTACTATTTTAACTAATGGAAGTTTAAAATTGTTTCTCTGTTTAGGAGAGCATATTAATGTGATTTAACAACTAAATAGCTGTGTCACCTAGGACCTTATGTAGTCTGAATACTTTGTTTTCTTTCCTTTTTAATTTCACACTATTCTGCTGCATAACTGATTATGCCTTTACTAGAAGGAAGTGTTTACTGTAGAAGTTTGTAAACTCTACTGTTTATCAATACTCACAGACAGGGCCGCCAACAGAAATTTCAGGGCCCCATACAGCTGAAGCACCTGGGCCCCCCCCCTTTAAACCCCGCCCCCAGAAACCCGATCGCCCCGCCCCCAGCAAAAAAAAGGCCTTAGGACAAAAAATGCGCACATTTTACCACTAAATCAGTGTGCAAAAAGAACTGTATCGTCTAGTACATAGCAAGAGAGTAGCGCATATCTGTCTATCGCACATATCTGTCTGTTCAACTCATAACACGGGCTAAATAGTCAATCATATCCCTCCACTCAATACAATATCCCCAATCACCCACATACACATTCCCCTCCCCCCACATACACTATCCCCCTCCACCCACATACACTATCCCCCTCCACCCACATAAAATTTATCCCCCTCCACCCACATACAATAGTCCCCTCCACCCACATACAATATCCCCCTCCCCCCCCATACAATATCCCCTCCACCCACATACAATATCCCCCTCCACCCACATACAATATCCCCTCCACCCACATACAATATCCCCCATCCACCCATACATATCCCCCTCCACCCACATACAATATCCCCCTCCACCCACTTACAATATCCCCCCCCACCCACATACAATCTCCCCCTCCATGTTTCCCCTTTGGTCACGAACCTCCACCACCTTCTAAAATAAACACCAGCAAGAAAGTAAGTGTACCTCCTAACACCAGCTCGGGTATAACCTACAACACCCCCCACATAGAGACCACATAGAGGTCGGGACCCCAGCTCAAGGTCACATTACAGTGAATACAGCACTGTTTCCAATTTAGAAGCAAAATAACCCCTGAAATCAGGAACTCACCGGAGATGTCATATCTGAGGAGTCGTTCTCTTCTCTCATGAGTCGTTCTTATTCCCTTTTCCTCTGCATCAGTTCCGCACCATCATGATGACTTGTCCCGGCCACAGCTCATCCCTGCAGAAATTACACAAATATCTTTGAATCCTCAGTTTTCCAGCATTTCTTTACCTATTCCCACCTCTGTACAAACTTCCAGGGGTGGGAGAGCAGGTACAAACCATAACTTAGAGGCCTGGTATCCTAAGGGGTTGGAGGGTGGGGAGAGGACTAACCCCCTGGAGATAATGCTACAGCTATGGGCTGCTCCCCTAACAATTATATTACCAGGTAGGTAGGCAAATGGGAAAGGTCCCGGTAATTAGATAGGCCCTATTTAGGTAGGTAGACCCCGCCGGATAAGTTGGTAGGCCAGCCCCAGGTAGGTTGGTGGGTACCTAGCCATGAGTCCCCCTTTAGTTTGTAGGCGGTCAGGGCCCTCCTTTAGTTAGGTGGAGTCAGGGCCCTCCTTTAGTGGTTAGGTGGAGGCAGGGCCCCCTTTAGAGGTTAGGAAGAGTCAGGGCCCTCCTTTAGAGGTTAGGTAGAGTCAGGGCCCTCCTTTAGAGGTTAGGTAGAGTCAGGGCCCTCCTTTAGATGTTAGGCAGAGTCAGGGCCCTCCTTTAGATGTTAGGCAGCGCCAGGGACCCCCTTTAGTGATAGGCAGTCAGGGCCCCCTTTAGTGATAGGCAGCGCCAGGGACCCCCTTTAGTGATAGGCAGTCAGGAACCCCATTAGTTATAATCAGTGCCAGGGACCCCCTTTAGAGATTGGCAGTGCCAGGGACCCCCTTTAGAGATAGGCAGTTGGGCCCGGGGAACCCCCCCTTTTGTGATAGGCAGTGCCAGGGACCCCCTTTAGTGATAGCAGTTGCCAGGGACCCCTTTAGAGATAGGCAGTGCCAGGGTCCCCCTTTAGTGATAGGCAGTCAGGGCCCCCTTTAGAGATAGGCAGTGCCAGGGTCCCCCTTTAGTGATAGGCAGTGCCATGGACCCCCTTTAGTGATAGGCAGTCAGGACCCCTTTTTGTGATAAGCAGTGCCCAAGGACCCCCCTTTTGTGAATAAGCCCGTGCCAGGGACCCCCTTTAGAGATAGGCAGTGCCAGGGACCCCCTTTAGTGATAGGCAGTGCCAGGGACCCCCCTTTTGTGATTGGGAGCGCCAGGGACCCCCTTTAGTGATAGGCAGTCAGGGCCCCCTTTAGTGATAGGCAGCGCCAGGGACCCCCTGTAGTGATAGGCAGTCAGGACCCCCTTTAGTGATAAGCAGTGCCAGGGACCCCTTTAGTTTTAAGCAGTGCCAGGGACCCCCTTTAGAGATAGGCAGTGCCCGGACCCCTTTAGTGATAGGCAGTGCCAGGGACCCCTTTAGTGATAGGCAGTCAGG
Organism: Phyllomedusa bahiana; assembly: GCA_025379985.1. NCBI lineage: Eukaryota > Metazoa > Chordata > Amphibia > Anura > Hylidae > Phyllomedusa > Phyllomedusa bahiana. The sequence continues at coordinate 23,895 of JAODAL010027397.1, forward strand.
GCCCCCCTTTAGAGATAGGCAGTGCCAGGGTCCCCCCTTTAGTGATAGGCAGTGCCAGGGGGCCACCTTTAGTGATGGCAGTGCCAGGACCCCTTTAGTGATAGGCAGCGCCAGGGACCCCTTTAGTGATAGGCTGTCAGGGCCCCCCCTAGTGATAGGCAGCGCCAGGGACCCCCTTTAGGGATAGGCAGTCAGGACCCCCTTTAGTGATAAGCAGTGCCAGGGACCCCCTTTAGTTTATTTGCAGTGCCAGGGCCCCCTTTAGAGATAGGCAGTGCCCGGGACCCCCTTTAGTGATAGGCAGTCAGGGACCCCTTTAGTGATAGGCTGCGCCAGGGACCCCCTGTAGTGATAGGCAGACAGGGCCCCCGTTAGTGATAGGCAGCGCCAGGGACCCCCTGTAGTGATAGGCAGTCAGGACCCCCTTTAGTTTTATGCAGTGCCAGGGTCCCCCTTTAGTGATAAGCAGTGCCAGGGACCCCCTTTAGTGATAGGCAGCGCCAGGGACCCCCTTTAGTGATAGGCAGTTTCCAGGGACCCCCCTTTAGTGATAGGGAGTGCCAGGGACCCACTTTAGTGATAGGCAGTTTCCAGGGTCCCCTTTAGTGATAGGCAGTCAGGGCCCCCTTTAGAGATAGGCAGTGCCAGGGGCCCCTTTAGTGATAGGCAGTTTCCAGGGACCCCCTTTAGTGTAGGCAGTGCCAGGGACCCCCTTTGGTGATAGGCAGTGCCAGGGACCCCCTTTAGTGATTAGCTGTGCCAGGGACCCTCTTTAGTGATAGGCAGTCAGGGCCCCCTTTAGTGATAGGCAGAGCCAGGGACCCCCTTTAGAGATAAGCAGTGCTAGGGACCCCCTTTAGAGATAGGCAGCGACAGGGACCCCCATTAGTGATAGGCAGCGCCAGGGACCCCCTTTAGTGATATGCTGTTCCAGGGACCCCCTTTAGTGATAGGCAGCGCCAGGGACCCTCTTTAGTGATAGGCAGTCAGGGCCCCCTTTAGTGATAGGCAGTCAGGGCCCCCTTTAGTGATAGGCAGTCAGGGACCCCAGTAGTGATATGCAGACAGGGCGCCCCTTTAGAGATAGGCAGCGCCAGGGACCCCCCTTTTTTGATAGGCAGTCAGGGCCCCCCTTAGCGATAGGCAGCGCCAGGGACCCCCTTTAGTGATTTGGCAGCGCCAGGGATCCCCTTTAAATTTTTAGGCAGTGCCAGGGACCCCCTTTAGTGACAGGCAGTGCCAGGGACCCCCTTTAGTGATAGTCAGTGCCAGGACCCCCCTTTAGTGATAGGCAAATGCCAGGGACCCCTTTAGTGATAGGCAGTCAGGGCCCCCCTTTAGTGATAGGCAGTGCCAGGGGACCCTCTTTAGAGATAGGCAGTCAGGACCCCCTTTAGTGATAGGCAGCGCCAGGGACCCCCTTTAGTGATAAGCAGTGCCAGGGACCCCCTTTAGTGATAGGCAGCGCCAGGGACCCCTTTAGTGATAGGCAGTCAGGGCCCCCTTTAGTGATAGGCAGTCAGGGCCAACTTTAGTGATAGGCAGTCAGGGACCCCCTTTAGTGATAGGCAGTCAGGGACCCCCTTTAGAGATAGGCAGCGCCAGGGACCCCCTTTAGTGATAGGCAGAGCCAGGGACCCCCTTTAGAGATAGGCAGTGCCAGGGACCCACTTTAGTGATAGGCAGTGCAGGGCCCCTTTAGTGATAGGCAGTCAGGGCCCCCTTTAGTGATAGGCAGCGCAGGGACCCCCCTTTAGTGATAGGCAGCAGTGCCGCTAGTATATTAAAAAAAAACCAAATCAATCACTTACCTGAGCCTCGGTCCTGCCGCTCCGAGCTGCCGCCCGGGTCCTGCCGCCCTGCATAGGCGGCGCGGGGGAAGTGACGTCACCGCGCCGCCTACGTCAGCAGTAGGGGCCGGCGCCTGGCAGGCTGAAGGCCTAATGCATTCTGCCTGCCAGGAGATCAGCGGAGCGCAGGTTGGTGGCGCTGTGCTCCGCTGACACCGCGCAGCCCCAGGAGTCGGGGACATTAGTCCCCAGCTCCCGGGCCGGTCTCTGGACGCTCGGGACGCAGGGCCCGGGCGTGCAGAGACCGGATGCACGGCTGGGCCCCGGGAAGCGACGGCACTGCCTCCGGGGCCCCCCGCAACTCGGGGCCCACACTGTGGGCCAGGCGGAGCCTGGTTCGGCGGCCGCGCCGCCGTGCCCCGCTCTGCGTGAGGAATAAGGGGGCCCGCGTGCCGCGGGCCCCCCTTATTCCACCGGGCCCCATACGGGAGTACCGGTTGTACCCCCGTATGGCGGCCCTGCTCACAGACTTCATCTACACCCAAGATATTACTTCTACAAGGGCTAGGGAAGAAGGTGAATAATTAAACTTGTTTGCTGGTTCCACAATACTTTCTTTGTGAACCAGTAGCTTTTTATGATTTTTTTTGTATAGTTTACTAATATGCTACATTATATTCTACTGAAGAACTGAGTTTGAACAAACATTAGTATTACAAGTTACATACAGTATTTTGGTTAGCAGCTTACAGTATTTAGCATTTAGCTTTTCCATTAAATTTAACCTTTTTCAGGCTTGGTTGTTTATAAGAAACCAAAAAAGAAAAACTCCTGATCAAGTGAAGAAAAGAACTTGCTTCCCAACAAATGGTACAATTCTCCAGCGGATCATAAAATAGGCTACTTTATTAGAAAACACATATTTCCACAGCAAACATAGTGCACAAAGTACCACGCTAACACATTTTGGAAAAAATCCTTGTTCCCAGCTCCAAGTGTAGTACATTTTACTAAAAGGGAGGAAAGCATTATGTTATTGGATCCTTTAATACTCTGTTTGGCCAGTCTGACTTTGTTACTAAAGCATATATTATCGGTAATGAACAAACCCAATTTTTCCAGCCTCTGCTTGTAACAGAGGCACTTCACACCATATATTAATCTATATTTCCTGCCATCTTAAATATTGCAATGTCCAGAATCATTGATATGGGTCATAAATGAAAAAGATCTACCTGTCACATTAGTAGATTAGAAAGATTCTTAACTATATACTTTAACTGCATATCAACAAACAGAACACATTGTAAATAAGAAAATGTAAATTATACTATCAAGTCTTCATTTAGTTAAATGCATAAAAATATGTATTTTGTGTATATCTGACATTAGCAGTATGATATGAAATTCTTTTATTTGCTATATTTCTTTGTGCTTTAAACACTGTACATAAATTATTTTTCTTTTAATCATTTCTATTTGTTGATGTTTTCTTAAGTAGCCTTATTATGTTGATAACCCAAGAACCTAATCCCTAAAGCTTGTGATCAATTTGCAGGGTAAGGCAAAAAGTCCTACTTATAAATATTTATAGAGGAAGATTTCAGATTATGTGCTTAGCACAGAATGGTGCATATTATTTGTATTAATGTTTCATAAACATTTGTGCAAAAACAATATGCTTTACTTTGCTTCTAAGTATTAAATAGAATTATTGCAGCATCTGCTTGAAATGGCTGAGTGCTCAAGCTATCCATGGTATGTCGTAAATTCTATGATGCATTAAGATGTCATTAAATGTACCTTCTGTGGTTGTATCTTGATTTACATTCTCAGTAAATCATCAAGTTAAAATGAAATGAACCACAATGTAATATGATTCTCTTTTATCTAGTGTCTGGAAATCCACCATTCTTGAACATACTGTAAGATCATCTAGCTGAGCTTTCAGGTTCTTCAGATAAAAAGTCAATTAATGTACAAAAATGTGATGAAGTTAATGAACAATGTAAAACATATTTTATTTTCAAATTTTAATAAGCATCAGACAAAATACAATTAAACCTTTATAAGGCTTTTAGTAAAAAAAAACTCGCTATTTAGAAAAGACATTTGTATGCTTTATCAAAAAGTCCCTGAGAAGTCCAAGGGAGATATCTGAATTTTTCCTGCAAAATAAGCATCAGTGTTCTTAAACTATAACATTTAAAATTTAATTTACTAAAATACAGAGCATTTTCATTTTCCATCCTGTTTTTACATTGGTTTCCACTAGGTACTACTTTGTCTTACATTACTAAAACGTGATTTAATTGGCATTCTATGATCCATTTGTACGTATATGTTTGAAATCAAGCAAATAGAGAGCTGTGAAAGACAAAATTGATCAGTGCCACCAATCATTATGAAATAAATTGCATAGTTGCAAGCTGCCATGGCTGCAATACAAATGCAAAACAAACAAAACTTACATAGCAGAAGACACAGACTTTGGAACCCTTGTAGGAAGAACCAATCTGACCTAAAGGAATATTTCATTCCTAATCCAAAAATTGCTATCAGATGGAATCTAGAAGTTTTATATAGCTACATAAGTATTAATATTATTTAGTAGTAAGTAGCGTTGAGCGATTATTATCGGCAAAGTTGAAATCGTCACGGTTTTTATGTTGATCGGATTTTTTCGATCACGCGATAATTTAGGTTAAAATCTGCGCATAATCTATTAATATTGTGCCATTTTCAGCGCTTCCTGTCATTTTGGCGGCCAGCAAATCAGCTTAGAGAATAGAGCAGGGTGAGCTGGGTGTGCGACGTCATGACTGGGATGTGTATGGTTGTGATTGGCTGGAAAAATTCAACATGACCTCGTTTTACATAGAACAGCCCTTACTGTTCATGATCTGTGTGTGTCTAGTGTATCATAGAGAAGGACGTGTGCTCGGTCTCTCTGAAAACAGCTTCGAAACTGTTTATTTGTTAACAGACACTTATGCTTTTAGCTGTGAAAACATTAGACTTAGGTAGATTAGAGATTTTCAGTTTTTAGTTACTTAGGCTGTGAATTTTAATGAGTTATCTAGCGCATGTACTGCGAGAGGGAGGGGTGGGGGGTTGGGGGGGAGAGGCTTGGGGGGTGAGGGCGAACACTGGAGTGTGGATATTGGCAGGCCCGACTGTGCTATGAAACCTGCTATTGCAATGGGTTTTGATTATCAGTTTTTGGGCAGTTTTTGTGAATATTAATTGTATGTTGTGCGCATGCACTTATATTAGGTACAGATCTTTTCTAGTAACTGAGGTGTATTTGATAGGTGCAAAACTCCAACTTTTTTATCCTGGTTTAAAAAACAAACGGATTTATTAGAGGTTTTTTTCATATTTGGTGCGGGCCCAGCTTTGTTCATAGAGCCACCTTGCACTTAAATTTGAAAACAGCATTTTGTAGCACCGCGTGTATCTTCTTAGGTGCAAAAACGCCTTTTATTATCCGTATACATTTCAAATAAGTGTTTTTTTATTTGATGCGGCCCAGTTTTGTTATTAGAGCCCACTTGCACTTAAATTTTAATACAGCACTATTGTAGTCACCGCAGGTGTATTCATTGGTGCATAACGCCTTTTTTTTTCTGTACACAATTTAATTTGGTTTTTTTTACTTTGTGCGGCCCAGTTTGTTCATAGAGCCACCTTGCACTTAAATTTTTGAATACGCAATTTTGTAGTCACCGCAGGTGTATTCATAAGTGCAAAAAATCGCATTTTATTATCCGTATTACATTTTCCAATAGGTGTTTTTATCACTTTGGTTGCGCCCCAGTTATTGTTCATAGAGGACTCACTTGCAACTTAAAATTTGAAAACCAGAACGTTTGTAGTCACGATGTGTTTTTATAGGTGCAAAAACGCCTTTTATTATCTGTAAAAGATTTAATTAGGTTTTTTTCAATTTGGTGCGACCCAGTTTTGTCATAGAGCCACCTTGCACTTAAATTTGATCAGCAATTTTGTCGTCACTGCAAGTGTATTTTATAGGTGCAAAAAACGCTTATTACTATAACGTATAATTTCAATTAGGTGTTTTTTTCACTTGGATTCGGCCTAGTTTGTTCATAGAGCAACCTTGCACTTAAAAATTTGAATACAGCAATTTTGTCGTCACGTAGGGTGTATGTATAGGTTGCAAATAACGCTTTTATTATCTGTATACATTTCAATTAGGTGTTTTTTCACTTTGTTGCGGCCCAGTTTTGTTTCATAGAGCCACCTTGCACTTAATTTGAATTCAGCAATTTTTTCGTCACCGCAGGTATATTTATAGGTGCAAAAAACGCCTTTTATTATCTGTAAACGATTTAGTTAGGTTTTTTTCACTTTGGTGTGGCCCAGTTTTGTTCATTGAGCCACCTTGCAATTAAAATTTGAATACAGAATTTTTGTCGTCACCCGCAGGTGTATTTTTAGGTGCAAAAAACGCCTTTTTTATCCTGTACTCGTTTTAGTTAGGTTTTTTTCACTTCTGGTGGGCCCAGTTTTGTCATTGAGCCACCTTGCACTTAAAATTTGAATACAGCAATTTTGTCGTAAATGAATAGTGTATTTATAGGTGCATTAAAAACGCCTTTTTTATCCGTATACATTTCAAATTAGTGTTTTTTTTCACTTTGGTGCGGCCACCAGTTTTGTTCAAGAGCCTCCTTGCACTTAAATTTGAATACAGCAATTTTGTCGTCACACAGGTGTTTTATAGGGCAAAAAACGCTTTTGATTATATGTACATGATTTAGTTAGGTTTTTTTCCCTTTTTTGTGGCCCAGTTTATGTTCATAGAGCAACCTTGCACTTAATTTGGAATACAGCAATGTTTGTTTTTTTTTTTTTTATCGTCACCGCAGGTGTACTTTATAGTGCAAAAAACGCCTTTTATTATTGTAAACGATTTTAATTGTGTTTTTTTTTCAATTTGGTGCGGCCCAGTTTTGTTCATAGAGCCTCTTGCACTAAATTTTTAATACAGCAATTTGTTCGCCACTGCAAGTGTATTTATAGGTGCAAAAACGCCTTTATGTATCGTAATACATTTCAAATAGGTGTTTGTTTCACTTTGGTGCGGCCAGTTGTTGTTATAGGAGCCACTTGCTCCTTAAATTTGAATACAGGCATTTTGTAGTCACCGCAGGTGTCATTTTAGGTGCAAAAAACACCTTTCTATTATCTGTACCACGATTAGACTTAGGGTTTTGTTTCACTTTAGTGAGGCCCAGTTTTGTTCATTAGAGCCCTTGCACTTAAATTTGATATACAGCAATTTTGTAGTCACCACAGGTGTAGTTTATAGGGGCAAAAATGTGTTTTTTATCCGTATTACATTTCAAAATAGGTTTTTTCAATTTGGTGCGGCCCAGTTTTTGTTCTTAGACCCACCTCTGCAACTTAAATTTGAATTACAGCCAATTTTGGTTGTCACCGCAGGTGTAGTTTGTAGGTGCAAAAAACACCGTATTTGTTATCCGTATAATTTTTTAAATAGCTGTATTTGCACGTGGTGCGGCCCTAGTTTTTTTCAATTAGCACGTTGTACGACAAATTATGATAGAAATTCTCTTTTTTTTTTATAGTAACGGTTTCATTTGTCATTGCTTCAAAAAAACGCAATTTTCTCATCCGTGTACTTCTGAATAGTTTTATGCGCTCGGTGAATCTCAGTTTGGCGTTGTATGATATTTTGTTGACAACTAATCAATTCCCTAGTTACTTTCAGTTGTAAATCCTGGGACTGAAGGAAGAAACATCTCGTTGATTTTGTCTTACGGTTCTTTCCACCAGACCGCATTTCACAGGTATTCGCAAAAAAACAGTTTCTGTTCTAATCCTAGTTGGCTGTAGGGAAATTAGAGGGATTTAGAATAGCTGTGTTTTGCTGTCTTTCAATAAGAGACGTTCTCAAATTCTTTTCCATACCTTTTTAAAAAGTATATCTTTTGAATGTGGAGCGAAATGCAGGGTGGTAAAGCGAGCAAGAGGGGGGGGTAGGACATGGAGGGTAGAGGTTACTGAGAGAAGGTGCTCCTTCCAGTGTGGCGACAACACGCATGCCAGGGATCGTGGTTGCAGGACTGTCAGGCCTGTCATTGCATTGGTCAGGGCCCTGTGAATCTCAGTAAGAACAGACGTCGCCAATTGTTCTTCAGTGGTTAATGCATCCAGCAGTCTTACCTCCTAGTACTCCAAGTCACGGCCACAAATGTCGTCTTCAACATCATCAGCATCCGTCCATCATTAAGCGAAGGTAGTCCAAATGACAACTCGTGTTACACCACACACTGTGGATAATCCATTTCTGAAGACTCTCTTGATGACAAAATGCGGTTGGGGTAGAAGGCATTTCAAAGAACCAAGAGGCAAAGAGGGATGAATTTTGTCTGCTCTGACGCCCGATGATGCCATAGAGGAGGAGAGGAAGCCGGTCAATCGGCAAAATTCCGGGCGGTCGGCAATGCCCTGCAGTGCCTCTTGCTTGTAGCCCGCAGCTCCTGGAGCAGAATGTCAGGACGGACCAAGTCACCTGTGTTGATGATGATGATGACGACATTGCGGATCATCGTGGTCTTTCCGCAGAAATTTGCTTGCTAGCGCTTCATCAATGGTCGAGGAGGAAGCGATGGGGTAGTTTCAAATACGGTCCGACTCAAAAAGGCTGTAAACTAAGAATCCAGGTTGTCATATTTTCCTAGCGTAATGATTTTTCAAAAAATTCAATATACCTTGATGTTTTACTTAGTTTTGTAGCTGTGCCACTGATATTGTATTTGATGTATGATATTGCCTTACCTATTGTGCAACATATGCTAAACGTTTTTCTAAATATAGGATGTGCTACTGCCTATTTAATCTTGTGTGCAAAAATGGGAGAGGGCGGTCGCAGAAGTAAGCTGATAGGATTCCACCAGCCACGATCAGCGGAAACCCCGCTCCTCGCTTAACGCTGTTAAAAAGGGGTCCAGGACCTTCAAGCCTGGGCCTTCTTTGAGCAAGACCTCTGATTCACCCAGCGATGTATATTCCGCCTTTGCCGGTAAATCGATCCTGTAGAGGCAAGAATCTTAGGGTGGTTTAAACCCACCAAACAAATGTTAGTCACATGTAGCGAATGATGAGTTGAAATGGAGGCAAACACATTGGCCAAAAAAGGCCACAACGATCCCGGGCTTCCAACACTGTCATCACCCTCTGTATTCGCTCCTCATCCTTCCGCACAACACATGCGTTTCCTCAGCTGGCCCATGTCTTCTCGAGTAATGATAGGATCAGCCTTCCGCTTCAGACTCACCGTCAGCCGAGTACACTAGCACCAACCATAGACCCTTCTTACCTTCACTTCCACAGTTTGATGACTACACGCCGTTACCATCGGCCAGGTCTAGCCAGCAGCCTTCAGTTTTCCTGGTTTGGGAGTTAAAGTAACACTTAACCCAAAACCATCCAAAGCCAAAGCATGACTGTCGGCCATTGCAGGCTTTTGGAAGTGGTATCTTGACTTTCCGTCTGTTGGACACAGATGGGTTCCCGCCACGTCATAGCCTTTTGCCTGCCACCATACACAGATGCCGAGAAGGATTTTTCTTTTCCAAGTAAAGCCATCCTGCCCTGGCCAGCAAGTGTCATCTAAAATTTCAAGTGCGTTGTCTGCATAATTGGTGTTGGCAATGTCCATCGAACACCGACACATGGACTGTAAGCACGGACAAGGCCGCTATATCTCTGTGACAGCTCACTGGGGGAGTGGATGGATGGCTCCTGGTGGAGATGGTGGCGCTCAGACTCGGCGTACGCTCTTCAAAAAACTGCAGGGTTGGTGCAGGGTTCTTTCCCCAAGGATGTCCTCTGGTGGCATCCACGGGCCCAGAGAAACCAGGCCATGGTGAAATGAATCTGTCTTGGAGACCGTCCACACACAGGTCAGGAGCTGTGGACAAAAAAATGGCTCTCCGCAACGAGACCGAGCGCTGGCTGGGTGACAAGAACCTTGTGCCAGGTCAGTGGTGTGCGGATAACGGTCGTAATCTGATGGCCGCCCTGAAGATCCGGTAGGCTGGTGCACATCCCTTGCCTGCAATGTCATGAACCTTGTCGTCCAGAAATTTCTAAAGCACTACCCGGGTTGGACTGCCATGCTGCAGGATGGCTCCGATGGTCTGAGTTTGCACTTCCGCCCGTTGCACCCTGTCTTCGTCCCACCTGGCTGCCGTTGCAACGTCGCTCGGCCTCCCCGCTTAACGCTCATGTAGACGTGGGAAACTTGCTCGGAAATCCCCCTCCACATGCTCCAGCGATTGTGGCAGCAGCACATTGCCATTACACAGTTACGATGTGACACATGGGTTGACAAAGCAGGGTCGGCGGACTCAGGGGTGTTGAGCCACTGAGAGTGGAGACAGGTGAAAGAGCTCTGCACCATCCTTGGCCAGTTTTGAAGAGGGCCCACCAAAATGTCAGTGCGGACAATGCCTTGTCAGCATGAGCATTGTGGTGATCTTAGTTCTGGAACGATCGTTGGGACTTCTCTGAAATATCAGGTCCCGCCAGCGACGGAGGAGGAGCGGACACAGAGGCGACTCGGGAGGCTTTCTCTCCGTCAAATCCACAAGGCCACGACTGTTCCACAAATTTTATTGGTCTTCATTAGCAGTGGTTTCGGGGTCCAGGGGCAAGTGCAAGGCGGCGCTCAGCTCTCAGGGTGCATCTCTCGAGCAAGTCAGGGCTGTTGTTAAAGCTGTTCCAGAGCAAGCAGGGTGGAGGTGAGGTATTCCTGACACCGACGTTACGACGTCCCTGCCTTGGACTAAGAGGTTGGCGCGAATTTGAGGCGGAGGAGGAAGATGAGGAAGGATCAGTTTGCTAGTTGCCTCGACCCAGAGTGGCTGCTGTATATCAAGGCTCCATCTCTCACATGAGTGATAGGATGCTCCAGTATCATCCTACATGATCCTGCATTAAGGCCATCAAAAGAAAAACAGTTACTGGGTGGCCACCTCCTCGATCCCCGGTACAAAACAAAACTCAGGTCTTTCCTTCCCACCTACCCAAATAGCGAGTACAAATGCAGAAATGGAGACCTTGCTGGATTGGATCAATGGAGACTATCTGTTTCGTCTGATTCACGTTCTTAAAATGTCACGGTGGAACAACGTCAGCAAGTGACTGCAGTAGAGAGTGCAGGAGCCGTAGCGGCAGCAGCTGCAGGCAATGTGGCAGAAGCCTAATGGGTGACCTCTGGCAATCTTTATTTACCACCTCACCAACGCATGTAATGCAGGGCTTAAGATCATGGTGCACGACTATCACCGTTGTTTTTGGATATGCTCCGGACCCAATCGACTTCTGGGTATCCAAAATGGATGAATGGCCGAGCTCGCTCGCCACGCCATTGAGGTGTTGTCGTGCCCAGCAGCAGGTCATATCTGAGCGGACTTCAGCACAAGTGGAGGATTTAATTACAGACAAACGCATCCGGCCTGTCCTCAGATAATGTGGACCGTTTGATTCATCAAGATGATCAGGCATGGATCTTGATGATGTTGGGACCCAACTTGCCGAGGTCACAGATTAGTTGCTGTCTACTTCACATTCCTCTTCAAACAGAAATGGTCCTTTGAATTGTTTTTTTAAAATGATCATTTCTTACTGCAATTTTATTCTCAGTTCCCAAACGATATTTTGCTGTTTTGCGGTGGGAGATGTAAGACACCAAGGTTTCATGACAAAACGTATTCCAATTACTCACTTTATCTTTACAATTTCGCATTGTCAATGGTTTTGAGTTTCATGTTGCTGTGAGTTAACCAGCTATAATTATGGTCTTTTGAGCAAGTGAAATGTGGCTTCGGAAGTGGCTTTTATCCATACAAATTTTTGTAATAGTGGCTGAGAATTCTTATTTATAATTTTTTTGGGGTCATGTTGCTGTGAGAGTACAGTATAATCATGTGTCCTTGGAACAGAAATGTGGCTTTTAAGTGGCAATTCTCCCTCACAATTTTTAATAGTGGCTAGAAGTCATTTTTATAATTTTTTGGGTCATGCTGCTTTGAAATGCAACAATACTACAGGTCCTATTCTAAAAAATGTTGTTTCTAACAGACATATGTTCTTCACAATTGTCAAAAGTAGCTCAAGGGTCATGTTTTGAATTTTTGGGGGTATTTTGCTGTAAAATGCAGCTATACTACAGGTCTATTCTAAAAATGTGGTTTTTAACAGAATTTGTTCTTCACATTGTCAAAGTGGCCAAGGGTCCATGTTTCGAATTTTGTGGGGCTTTTGCTGAGAAATGCAGCTATACTACAGGTCCTATCTAAAAATGTGGTTTGATTTAACAGCATTTGCTCTTCACAATTGTTAAAAGTGGACTCAAGGGTCATGTTTTGAATTTTTGGAGCATTTTTGCTGTGAAATGCAGCTATACTAAAGGGTCCATATTCTAAAAGATGTGGTTTCTACCAGACATTTGCTCTTCACAATTGTTAAAGTGGATCAAGGGTCATGTTTTAATTTTTGGGGGCATTTGCTGTGAAATGCAGCTATACTACAGGTCCTATTCTAAAAGATGTGGTTTCTAACAGACATTTTTTCTTCACAATTTGCAAAAGTAGCTCAAGGGTCATGTTTAGAGATGGGCGAATTTCTCAAAAATTCGATTCGGTCACTTCGCCGGATTTTCCGACAAATTTCGTTTCGTTCCGAATTACTTCGGCACGAATCGCGTTAAAAAGGTATCTTCCAGGCTGCGCAGTGCCTGCAGGGTGCTGTAGAACGTTGTGCCATGCTTAAATATGCAGAGGGAGCTTGGTTTGGTCTTCATACCAATTGTGTGTTATAGTATGACACGCACATGACTGCCGCCGCTCTTTGAATCGCCTTCCACTATAAAATGCCCTGAGGCCCCACATTATGGGGGCAAAATTACACAAAAAACTGAAGCAGGACGTAGCTGATAAAGTCATGCAGCAACGAGCTGGAAAAAAACAAACTGAGAAGTCAGGTGGCAACACTAGTTGACAGAGGTGTGAGAAGGACGGCGGCGCCACAGCAGCATGAGGTCAGACAGTGGCACATGACATTTGGATGTGGCAAAACAGTTACCAGGCCGCAGAGTGGCACAATGACTAGTGTGGAGGTCACGGTGGCAGCAGCATCGAGGTCAGGGCAAGTGGCAACAATGACAAATTCTGGACCTGCCAAAAAAGCAGTTGGCCAATGCGTGGTACAATGACACCGTCTGGAGGGCACGGCAGGAGCAACAGCAGCAGCATATGGTCAGACAGTGGCACAATGACACAGTGTGGAGGGCAAGCAGCAGCCACATCGCAGCATGAGTTCGACAGTGGCACAATGACAAATTCTGGAAGGTGCAAAAACAGGAGTAGGCCCAACAGTGTGGAGGGGCCGGGCAGCAGACACACGGCTGCAGCATGAGGTCGACAGTGGCACAATGCACAGTGTGGAGGGCACGCAGGAGTCACAGCAGGCAGCCTGAGGTCGAGGTGGCTCAATGACATTTCTGCAGGTGGCAAAATATTATTAGGCCAAGGCGGCACATGACTGAGAGCTGAGGTCACGGGCGGCAGGCAGCATGAGGTCAGGCAGTGGCACAAATGCAGAGAGTGGAGGGCCGACCCCCCCCCCCCCCCCCCCGAGGTGATGACAGGAGCAACAGCCATGAGGTCAGAGGTGGACACAATGGCAATTCTGGAGGTGGCATAACAGTACCAGGCGCGGGTGGCACAATGACACAGTGTGGATGTCATCGCAACCGC
>JAODAL010027397.1:42500-55036 GCA_025379985.1 Phyllomedusa bahiana
CTTTGGCGTTGAAAATGGACGTTTCTTTTTGTTCAGCACACCAGCAAAACAACGCTTAATTAAAAACCCCGGGTGGATGTAAAATTGCGCTAATAGGAAATTGAGCCACCACAAACTAGTAGCTTGTAGCGTGTTACAATGGCGTATTTTCTACGCCACACAAAAGTGTATAAAATTGTAATATAAACCTTTGTTGGAATTAGGCTACCAAAAAAAATTATATATTTGGCGTTGAAAAAGACGGTTTATTTTTGTAGCACAGCAGCAAAACAACGCTTAATTACCCCTGGAATGTAATTGCGCAAATTGAATTGAGCACCACAAACTAGTAGCTTTGTAGGTGTTACAATGGGTATTTTTATCGCACAAAACAAGAGTAAATGTAATTAACTTTGCTTGTGAATTAGGCTACCAAAAAAAATATATATATTTGGCGTTGAAAATGACGGTTTATTTTTGTCAGCACAGCAGCAAAACAACGCTTAATTAACCCATGGATGTTAAATTGCGCAATAGATTGAGCACCACAAACTAGTAGCTTTGTAGCGTGTTACAATGGCGAATTTACTACGCCAAACAACAAGAGATAAAAATTGTATTTTATCCTTTGTTGTGAATTAGGCTACAAAAAAAAGTAATATATATTGGAGTTGAAAGGCGGTATATTATTTGTCAGCACACCAGCAAATAACAACGCTTAATTTAACCCCTGGATGTAAAATTGGCAATAGAATTGAGCCAACCACAAACTAGTTGCTTTGTAGCGGTGGTTACAATGGTGTATTTTTATTCGCAAACCAACAAGAGATAAAAATTGTAATTAACCTTTGTTGTGATTAGGCTACCAAAAAAAAATATATATTTTGGCGTTGAAAAAGTCGGTTTATTTTTGTCAGCACACCAGCAAAACAACGCTTAATTAACACCTGGATGTAAATTGCGCAAAAGAATTGAGGGCAAACAAAACTAGTAGCTTTGTAGGTGTTACAATGGCGTTATTTTCTACGCCACACAACAAGAGATAAAATTGTAATTAACCTTTGCTGTGAATTAGGAGTACCAAAAATTATATATATTTGGCGTTGAAAAAGACGGTTTATTTTTGTCAGCACAGGCACAGAAAACAAGCTTTAATTACCCTGATGTAAATTGCGCCAATAGAATTTTAGCAGCCAAAATTGAAGTGTATTTGTATTTAAAAACGCGGTTTCTTTAAATGAATAAACAGGAACTGGTTAGATCCAACTTGGTTATTGGAATGTATTTGCGCTTGCAGTGGACGCACACTGGATTTCAGATCCAATACCCCATAAAAATTAGAAATAGAACATTCATAGAACATTCTCTGAGACAAGATGAGACACCCTACAAAAAAATCGCTGTGTAAAAAATCATTCTTCAGAAAGCGCTACTTCCACCCGCAGCAGCTCCTTCTGTTCAGTACAGTGAGAGGAGTGTGAGCTCCTCAGCGGCGCGTCTGTCTTATATAGTTGCGGTGACGTCACAGAATCCCCCCGGGTCTCTGATTGCGCTTCATCTCTGACATGTCATGCATCTATGACCTTCTTCCTCAGAGTGCTTTGCCCCATGTAACGCCATGTGCTCGCAGCATTTTAATCAATTGAAAAGCACATCGTTTCACCCGAAGTACCCCAAATTCGACTTCGTTCCGAACCGAAGTTTTCCTGAAATTCTAAACGAATTCCACTTCGTTAGAATCGATCGCTATCTTCACAGTCATGTTTTAATTTTTGGGGGTTATTTTGCTGTGAATGCAGCTATACTACAGGTCCTATTCTAAAAAATGTGGTTTCTAACATAAAATTTGTTCTTCACAATTGTCAAAAGTGGCTCATGGTAATTTTTTGAATTTTTGGGGCATTTTGCGTCGAAATGAAGCTATACTACTGGTACTATTCTAAAAGAATGTGGTGTTTTTTAACAGGACATTTGTTTCTTCACAATTGTAAAAAAGTGGCTCACGGGTGTTGGTTGCTGTCAAAATCAGGAATAGGTAGGACACTTATTGCAAAATGACTTGTTTTTGCAAGATATGTTAAATTGCTAGCAATCTGTAGTGAGCACCATTTTAATACATAAAAAAAGGAACAAAGACATGGTGGGATTCCATCCTATTTTAAAAATAGTGTTTTCTAGAAATAATACTACTAAAAAAATGCATGTACAAAATAGCTGATCGAATCATTTCCTTGAATTGTACAAGGGAGGTACAGGAAGACTTGAACAGATGTAGGTTACCCAGGACAGGTATAGTCCAATGTCCAGTTCAACTTAAAATGGTGGTTCAAAGACTCCTTTTTCCAGCACTCTTGTAAATCCACGCTGTGGGTCAGACAGGTTTAATGGTCATACTGCGGTACAGTAAGGTATAGTCAATGTCCAGTTCAACTAAAATGAGTGGTTGAAAGACTCCTTTTTCCTGCACTTTTTAATCTGTGGGTAAGACAGTTTATGGTCATACTGTGGTACAGAACAGTATAGTCAATGTCGGTTCAACTAAATGGTGGTTGAAAGACTCCTTTTTCCGGACTTTTTAATATGTGGGTCAGAAGGTTTTAATGGTCATACTGCGGTACAGAAAGGTTAGTCAATGTCCATTTCAAGTAAAAATGGTGGTTCAAAAGACTCCTTTTTCCGCACTTTTTTATAATTGTGGGTCAGACAGGTTTAATGGTCATACTCGCGGATACCGAAAACAGGGTTTTTTTTTTATTTTTTTTTTTTTTATTATTTTTTTATAATGCATTAGTTGTAGCGGTTTTCCGAACTGTCAAGTCAATGTCCAGTTCAACTAAAATGGTGGTTGAAAGACTACTTTTTCCGGCACTTTTTAATCTGTGGGGTCAGGACAGGTATAATTGTCATTAATGCGGACAAGAACTGGTATAGTCAATTGGTCCAATTTCAAGTAAAAATGGTGGTTCAAAGACTCCTTTTTCGGCAATTTTTAATCTGTGGGTCAGGGGGTCAGGTTTCAATGGTCATACTGTGTTACAGAAACAGGGTATAGTCATGTCCAGTTAAACTAAAATGGTGGTTCAAAAGACTCCTTTTTTCCGACACTTTTTAACTGTGGGTCAGACAGGGTTTAATCGTAATCGCTGGGGGGGGGAGGAGGTCCAGGGTCAGAGTTATAGTCAATTTCCAGTTCACTAAAATGGTGGTTGAAAGTCTCCTTTTTCTGGCACTTTTTAATCTGTGGTCAGACAGGTTTATGGTCATAATTGTACAGAACCGGTATAGTCAATGTCCAGTTCAACTAAAATGGGGTCAAGACTCCTTTTTCGGCACTTTTTAACTATGTGGAGTCAGACAGGTTTAATTGGTAATGCTGCGGTCCGGACAGGTATAGTCTATGTCCAGTTCAATTAAATGGTGGTTGAAAGATTTACTTTTCCGGCACTTTTTAATCTGTGGGTCAGACAGGTTTTTAATGGTCATAGCGGTCACAGGACGGTATAGTCAATGTCCAGTTCAATAAAATGGTGGTTGAAATACTCCTTTTTCCAGGAACTTTTTAATCTGTGGGTCAGACAGGATTAGGTGGTCATACTGCGGGTACTGAAACAGGTATAGTCAATGTCCAGTTCAACAAAAAATGTGGTTGAAAGATCCGTTTTCCGGCACTTTTTAATCTGTGGGTCAGAATAGGTTTAAAGGGTCATGCTGTGGTACAGAACAGGTATAGTCAATGTCCTATTCAACTAAAAGGTGGTTGAAATGGACTAACAGGTATAGTAAATTTCCGTTCAATAAAATGGTGGTTAAAAGACATCACTTTTTCCGGCACTTTTTATATCTGTGAGTCAGACAGGTTTAGTGGTCATACTGTGGTACAGAACAGGTATAATCTATGTCCAGTTCAACTAAAATGGTGGTTCAAAGACATCTTTTTCCGGCACTTTTTAATCTGTGGGTCAGACAGGTTTAATGGTAATGCTGCGGTCCAGGACAGGTATGGTTAATGTCCAGTTCAACTAAAATGGTGGTTCAAAGACTTCTTTTTCTGGCACTTTTTAATCTGTGGTCAGACAGGTTTAATGGTCATGCTGCGTTCCAGGATAGGGATAGTCAATGTCCAGTTCAAGTAAAACGATGGTTTAAATAATACTGCCTTCTGGCACTTTTTAATTTGTGGGTCATGCCGGTTTAAGGGTCATGCTGTGATAGTGACTGGTCTGTGACTTTTATAACCTAATTGTGTTGCCTAAGATGTAGCACGTATCCAGTTGACTGTTGTGGATGTTCATTCCAGCTTCTCCAGCCCTGTTTGGGTGTAAGAATGAAGGTGTTGTTCCTCTCCCATAGACTTTAATGGTCATCGGCGACAATCTATTATCGACTATCGGAAATTGTCTTGATAACTGCCGATATCGACTATCGAACCGATGACGATAGTCAATGTAATTGCTCATCACTACTGATTACCCTTTAGTGTTAAGAGGTTGGCACAGATTACAGGAGGAGGAGGAGCAGGAAGAGGAGGAAGATCTAGTTAGTGCTGTAAGATATATAAAAATGTGAATTATCCATAAATGTAATTTGTGAGGAAATGTATAGTTCATTGTAAATGGAGAATTTTTAAGTATTGATGAGCGATCAATAAAAAAATTGTGATCTAGATGATTTCCGATTTTGAAAAATATCTCGCAGATCTACGATCTACGATTACCATCCACAACAGTAAACTGGATACGTGGTACATCTTAGTCAAGACAATTAGGCTCTAAGAGTGACAGAATAAAATTCACTGGCTAAAATAATTCATTTTGTTCAATGGTTAACTGAAAAGATGAGGACAGCGTAGCCACACCAGGTACAGCGGTAGCAGCTGCTATGCAGCCCCCTTGACACATAAGAGGACACCGGTATTGGAAAGGGCACATGGTAACTGGCAGGAGACCCCTATAAGTTTTTGCACCAGGGACAAAGAACATGTCATATATGTGGTGGCAGCAAGAACATCCCAATGGGGAACACAGAGCTTCAGCTGGCAGGGCCGTAGTTACAGTGCGTGCGGTGAGAGCCAGGGCTGCCGTCAGTCATCTATTAACCATTTCATGGCCACATGCAGCTAAACCAAATGGGGCCCCCACCCATTACTTCTTCCTATTTTTAACATATCACTGGGCCCCTTTTTTGATTAAGCCCCCTGACAGGAGAACTGCCCTACTGGCACCTCTGGCATTCCTTTTACAGTAGCCTGACCCCTAAACCAGCACAAATGCCCTTATGGACCCTCAGAATAAAATTTGCAAGAACAAATCAGTATTGCAAAGAAGATTTTTGTGAAAAGGACATTTAGTATCGCTGTCTTTTACCACAGTATGACCACAAAACCAGCACAGTTTGCCCTTTAAAACCCCAGTTTAAAAATGGGAAAAAAAAAAAATTTTTTTCAAAAAAGTTTTTTTCCAATGCGGGATTTGGCTGTTTAGGCTGCTTCCCCTTTCAAATGCTGTAACATTGTGACATTGTTACCCCGGGAAAAATTAGAACGTGAAGAAAGACGCAATAGATGCTCCAGTTGGTCAATGGGGCCCTGTTTTGGGAATTCCTAAATTCACGTAAAATTTAAAGGGGGTTTGGAAAAAAAAAATTGCCGACTTTTGTTTTGGAAATCGTTTGATAAAGGGGAGGGGGGCAAACCCAGTCCCCCGCTGTTAAATTTGATTCCCCTTGGGGAGCTGCTAAAAGAACACTTTGGATATGAAATTGTCATCACTTTCACAGGGATTTCCCCTCTTCCTGACGGGTTTTAAACCCTAAGCTGGGGGCTAGAAGCACTGCGGGGCCCTTTTTTGCCCTGTGGAAATTTTTTTGCCGACGAACCAGTTTCCCTTCCTCGCCCTCTGGGGGCACAGCGTTTGGGCGTCAGAGCAACAAAATCATCCCTTTGGCCCCTGATCTTTTGAAATGTCTTTAAACCTAAACCTAATTGGGGGATCAAAAAAGTTCTTCAAAAATAGGGATTATCGGGAGGTTTCCCTGTATATTGGCTGACTTTTTGGGGGCCCTTCTTTTTTGGAGCTGATGATAATAAAAAACATTTGTGCCAAATTGACTGAGAAAAAAACCCCTGCTGGTTGGGGGTTGTTTTAAACCCAATGAAGAACAGTTTTGGGAAACCGATCTTCAATAAGGGAACGCAAAAAAAACCCCATTCGATGGTCCCTTCGACTGACAATGTTTTGCTTGGTGTTTTTTTGGGGCCGGGAAGGTTGCCCTAGTTGGGGACCACTAGCCCCCAAACACCCAAAACCTCCCCTTGCTCACCCATGTTTTTTGGGGCGAGTTTTTTTGGGAAAAAGGTTAGTTCGAGACGAACTCAAAGTTTTTTCCCAAACCCACCCAAAAACCAAATTTTGGCTGCAAGTTGAAAAATATGGGGTTTTGGGAAAAGGGCTTTGGGACCATTTTTCGGGCTGCTTTCTTAAGTTTTAGTGGCAGCCCAATCAGTGCAGAGAATAGAGGGGGATAAAAAAACGCCCCCCAGTAAAGGGTTTGTGGTGATCTCATTAGCTGCTAAAATCACCTGACCCTGTTTAGGTATTAGACTTTTTTTTCCTATTAGTCACCTTTAAATTTTTCAGTCTGTGAATAAACACCTGCTCTGTCTGCTCGCTTTTTTTAAAAGCAGGCAAAAAAACATTTTTTCCCCAGTGATTTCCCCAAAGGGAAAAAGGGGCTGCTAAAATAGATTAGTTAGGTTTGGGGGTTTTCAGAAAGATTCCCCAAAAATCTTAGAAAAGTAGTAGTTGGGGTTTTTTTATTTTGCCCCCCGGACAAAATCACTGCGATAATCCTTTTTTGCTTGTTTTTAAAAATTTAAGGGGATATAAAAACCCTTTTTATTTTCCTGTTTTGAAAGTAAAGGGTTTCTTTCCAAAAAACCCCCATTTCCCACAAAAATTTCCTTAGAAAAAAAACGTTTTTTAAACCAAATTTGCCTGATCAATTTAATGGGGATATTAAACACTGTTGTTTTTTGCTGTCGGGTTTCCCTTCCATAAGACCCATTTCATAAAAATTTCCATAGAAAAAAATTTTTTTCCCTAATCCTATTTGCCTTTTGCATTTTTATGGGGTTTTAAACAAAACGTTTTGGTGATTTTCTGTTTTTGGGGATTGGTTATTAAATAAAAAGACCATGAAAAAAAAACTTTAAATTTTTTAAAAATTTATTTTTTTAAAACATGGAGTGAACTGGGGTTAGAAAAGCGGCATGGAGGGGCTTTTAGATTTGGTGAAGCTAGAGGTAGAGACAAGGCGCTCCTTCCAGGGGCTCCCTACAACACGCAACCCCAGAAACACCCCAAATTCGAAAGGAACGTCGGGCCCCCCCCGGTTCCCATCGTTTGGGTCATTTTCCCGGTGCGCCCCTCATTATTTAAGACCCGGCCCAATCTTTCTTCATTGGTTAACAGCCCCCTTCATCCGGGCATTTTTAACCCCTCCTCCTTCAGTTAGGGCAAAAATTTTCAACTCTTTCCACCCAACTAATCTGAAGGCCAAATGTCACCTTTTCCCGAAAAAGCTTTTTTGATGCCAAAATTTCTTTGGGGTTTCCAAAAAAGGGAAATTTAAAAAAGATAAAGACCAAAGAGGTTTTTTTTTTTTGTCTGAAACTGACCCCCAAAAAAAAAATCAATGATGCCCCCAGAGGAGATGGAAGCTGGTCCGTCGGCAGAAAATCCCGAGGAAACCCCGCAATGCCTCGCTGGGGCCTGTGGTTTTCTACCCCGAAACTTGAGGTTGAAGACTTTTCAGAAGGGGGCTTTGTTGGGGTTTCCCAAAAAACATCCGGGCCCGGGGCCCTTTTGTTACGTTTTACTAAAGTAGGGTTGCTTTAAACGTAGCAATTTTTACAAAAAAATCGTGAATTGCCCCCATTGATTTTTACAAAAAAAAAAAAAAAAAGGGGGGTTTTGCTGTCGCTAATTTTAAAACGAAATTTCCACATTGAATTTCCACCCCTTTGCAGCCCACTGTTTTTTAAAAGTCAATTTGTATTTTTTTTTAAAATTGCCCAAAACCAAGACCCATGTATTGGAACTTGGGTTTTGAAAAAAAAACCCTGCCAGACCAGACCAAATTTGAAATTTTATTTGCCAAAAGGCTCTCCCAGGCCCAAGAAAGTGACCCCGGTGCATTTACTTTTGGGGACTAACAAGGGAATTCCCCTTTCCCCTTCCTCCATCCACCCCCGGACCACATGAAAACTTTCCTCCTGACCAAAAACCCTCTCTGCGGGAATTTTAACCAGACAAATTTTTTTAGAACCCCTCATTTTTCCAGAACATAAAAAATTTTTAACCTTCGGGGGTTTTGGGAGGGTGTCTACTAATGGACCCTTATGGGAAAGAATTTGACACCCCATACCCCAAAACCCCAACCCCATTTTCCCCTTTTAGGGGGAAAAAGCCAGTTGTCGGGTTGTGGAAAAAAAGGGGTTCACCCATATTTTCCTTTTATAGGCTCCCCATTAGGTAGGAAAGGTTTACAAAAAAACCCCCCATTAGGTATATTTGGGGCCCCCCCTTGTGGGTTTGGGTTTTGGGCCCCCCCCCCAGAAAGGTAGCCTATCCCCCAAAAGGGTTTAGGTAGGTTACAGTCCCCAATAGTATGTGAAAAAGGGAAAAAGGGTTAGGTAAGCCCCCGGAAAGGTTTTGGGCCACCCAATGGTGGGCCCAAGATTTTTTATATTTTATTATTTTAAATAAAAATTTTAAAAATTAAAAATTTTTATATAATATTTTAAAAATATATATAATAAAAATATTTTTAAAATATTATTATATATTTTACTATATATATATATAAACTATCTAGGGGGGGTCATTTATAGTCCCCAAGGGTTTAAAGGAGGTTTTTTTTATATGCAAGCCCCGAAGTAGGTAAATATATAGGTCCCCAGTAGGTAGGGTTAGGTATATGGTCCCCCATGTAAGTAAAGGGGGGAAAAATAGGTTAAAAAAACCAAAAAGTGAATCAGCTCCCTGTACTTGCGCCCAAAAACACCCCCCGACCAGGTGAAAGAAAAAACATTGGCAAACGATGTTGCAATTTAACTGCCCGATTTGTTAGTTGGGAAACTCTGGAAAACTCTGAAACCAAATTTCTTTAAAAAAACGCAAATTTTTTTTGGTTCCTCCTTTTTAAAAAAAAAGGGTTTAAAAAAAAATGAATAAAAATTGTCCCTGTTTAAATGAAATTTTCGAACCCCCCTCTCTGGGTTCTTTTTCCGTATCCGGGAAAGTGGTTTTAAATGCGTAAGCGGGCAGGAAAATGTTCTTCGCTTATCCCCTTTTTTTTAAAAGGGAGGAACTAAATTTAAAATTTGGTGTTTAAAAAAAATTTGTTTCCCAAAAGTCCCCATATCCTAATTTATTCAATTTGATGTCAAGGAAAATTTTTGGTTCCCCTCGTAGGTTTTAAAGGTTGGTTTTTTTTAATGGGTTTCCCCCCATAGGTTAAGGAAGCAAATTAAAAGGTTCTCTTAGTTTTTTGGGGTATATAGGTCCCCACATAGGAAAGGCCAAAGTTTTAAAAGACCCCCCAGTAGGCGGGTTATCGGGCCCCCCAAAAGGCAAAAATTTAAAAAAAAACCCTCCTTTTGATCAATTGCCGTAAGTTAACTACAGCAAAGGGCAAAGGAGCAAAAATATACTACTTTAAATTAA
Source organism: Phyllomedusa bahiana (assembly GCA_025379985.1). Taxonomy (NCBI): domain Eukaryota; kingdom Metazoa; phylum Chordata; class Amphibia; order Anura; family Hylidae; genus Phyllomedusa; species Phyllomedusa bahiana. The sequence goes on from JAODAL010027397.1 coordinate 52,205, forward strand.
TGAAAGGGGCCTTATGTATGAAAATGTTTTGGCCAAAAGACTGTTTTTTTGCCCCATACAACCAAAAATCAGGGCCCCAGTTTTCCCTTTTTTCCAGATTCCTAAATGTAATGAAAGCTAAATCTTTTGGGGGTTTCCCTATCGGCTCGGTTGGAACTGGGGTTGTTTTGGTTGCTATGGGCAAAAAAAGATATTTTTAAACTGCCAAAAAGTTTTCACAAAAAAGGGGAACCAAAAGCCCAAAAAATAAAAAAATTTGATGTTTGGGTTTTTTCTGTCTTGTAAGGCTTTTACTGTTTTTATTTGAAAAATTGGCCCAAAACGGGGTTGGTAAATTTAAAAAATTTTTAAATTTTTATTATCTTTTATAAATTTTAAAAATTTTTTTTTTAAAACTTAAAATTTCCCCTTTAGGGTAAAACCTGTTTTTTTAACCAAAACATAAATATTTTTTTAATTTTTTTAAAGGGGGATTAATTTGGGTGATGGGGAAAAGGGGGGTGTACATTTTTTTTTTTGGTGTTTTTTAAGGCAGCCAGGGGGCACCCAAAATGGTCAAAAAAATGGTAAAAATTTAAAGACAGGGGTTAGCTGACAAAACGGAAAGGGTAGAGAGAACAGGCTTTAAAAGGTTCTTTTTACTAAACCTTTGAAACAAGTATCTGCCCTAAGGGGAGCCCAGGGCCCCAGAAAAGGGTAGAAATGTCTTCAAGAGCCCCCTGAAGGAATGGAAAAGTCCTCCTATACAAAGGGCTGCTTTTTTGTGTGGGAAGAACCGTATATAGAACTCCTACCTTGGGGATAAAATTTCCCCCGCATCCCATATTTTTTTTTCTGAACCCCCCCAAAGCTCATCAATTTTTATGTTTCCACAAACTGGGTTAACAGTTTTATGGGTCAGTTTGTATTATTTTATAAGAACCCAAGCCCCACAGCTGGGTTAGCAAAAAACCCCACAAAGCATTATACAAATATAAAAGCTGACCCAAAAAACGATTTCCCCCAGAGCTGATAGTCTGAAGGGTTTTATTTTTCCCATTTTTGATCAGCATTATATAAAGTAAAAAGCAAAATATAATTCCCATAACAAAACATGGCCAATCATGGTTTTTATTAATTTTCTTTTTGGATCTCCCTTATATATCTTTCCCACAGAGCTGAACAAATATAAAATAAGAATGATTGTCAGGTCTGTGGGTCAGAAACCCCAGAATTGATAATCTGCTGCAATTTTCTTTTTCCCCCCAGACACAATAAAAGGGAAAACCTAAGGGTAAATTTTGGGCTGCTTTTTGTGCTGCCGGGCCCCCTGCACACACTGAGTAGGAGGAGAGGTGGAGCAGTTCGGGCGGCAAGGACTTACTGCAGCATAACTCCTCCTCCTCATTCTCCACAGGAAGAAGCCCCAGCAGCAGCAGTCGGCCTCCTGAAGTAGGTGGGGACAGGGCCGGGGAATGGGAGAGGCAGTGATTACACTGCTCTCCTGTTCCCTGCGCAGCATCAGAAGAGTCTTCAGCCGCGGAGCTACAGAGGCTGGGAGTCGCCGCATCATTGGTTTTCTACAGAGATCCAACAATGCGGCGCTGCTCTAGAGACTGAAAGCCGCTGAAGGACAAATCATTCGGGACAGCAGGTGTATCATCCGGGGCACGTGCCCTGGAAAATATACCTAGCGACGCCTCTGACTGTCAGAAAGAGAAATTCACCTGTGATGATCATAATGACATTGAAGATTCAATGTGGTCTTTTCACCATCAGCTTGTTACCGCCTCATGAGTGGAGGAGGAGGATGATGGGGTTGTGACGGTGCGGGTCTGGCCGCAGAAAAGAAGAAGGCGGTCGCACAAGTCCGCTGACATTAATCCACCAGCCATGGTCAGTGGTGGCAACAGAAACATCGCTACTAGGTTTTCACCCTCAAAGAGGGCCAGGACTTGTAAAGCCTGGGCCTTTTCAATCAAGCCTCAGATTCTCTGACCGATGTCATATGCCGGATTTGCCATCAATGCGTCAGTAGAGGGAAAAATGTAAAGAATTTAACCACCACCAGCATGACAGGCAAATGCATGTAAAGCATGAATTGCTGTGGAAGAATCACTTGAAGAAAAAAGGCCACACAGGTCCTTGGCTTCCAACCACTGTGACATCCTCTGCCCTCCTCCTCCACCACTTCCAAGCCCAAGCGGTCCTCTGCTGCCAATGTGCAGCGTCAGCTAGCACCATCCTCAGTCCCAGACACTGTCGGCCAATTCCTATCACCAGCAACACAGTCTACCCCTTTCCCTTCCACCAGTTTGATCTGCACACCATACAGCAGCCAGTCCATCAGCCAGCCTTCTGTGTACCAGGTGTGAGAGGAGAAGAAACTCTTTCACCCCAACCATCACAAAGCAAAAGCCTGAATGTCAGCATTGCTAGGCTTTTGGCCTTGGAAATCTTGCCCTTCCGCCTGATGGACACAGATGAGTTCCACCACGTCATGGCCCTGGCATGCTCCCAATATCAATTACTGAGCAGACATTTCTTTGCCAGAAAAGCTGTCCCTGCCCTGGTCAGTCACGTGGCAGAAAAAATCTCTAGCGCGTTGGTTGCATCTGTGTCCACCAAAGTCCATCTCAATACAGACACATGGATTTCAAAGCACGGTCAAGGGTGTTACATCTCACTGACTGCTCACTGTTACGGGTGTCCCTGCGACCCTCATGTCGGGTCTGAGGCACACCCGCAATGCCGCAGCACCCCCTGCAGCGGCCGGTGCCGCGGCCCGACGCTCAGGCCGCGGACACAACCCGGGGGGGTCTGGGGCGCACTTACCTTCCCCCTGTTCCTCCC
>JAODAL010027398.1:0-55035 GCA_025379985.1 Phyllomedusa bahiana
TAATTTTCAATTTTACTAAATCCTTTTAGACCTGAAAATGTTCTATAATAATCATGCAATTATCCGGGGTGATAGCATGTTCCTTTTCATTTCCCATGTTTAGCTGGATTTTTTGTCATTTGAAAATTTTTATTTTGGTTTTTAATAGTATTTTTTTCAATAAAAATTGATTATTTTTTGATGGGCCCTTTATTTATTTTTTTCATTTTTTTTGGGGGGGGGTAAATTTTTTTGGGCATGAAAAGTAACAAAGAAACATTTTTTCCGGGGGAAAGAATGGGGGGGCAGCCCCCATAAATTTTTCCCAAACAGGGTAAAAAAAAAAATTATTATTAAAAATTCGACGGGGCAATCCCAAATTACTTTTATATTTATTTATTTTTTTTTTAAAATTATTTGCAAAATGGAAAAGGGGGGAATTTTGACCCTTTTAATATTTTTTTTTATTTTTTTTTAATCCTGCCCTTTTTTACTGCTGCTTTCAATTCCCCTATTCACTTGACCATTTAAAGGGGCTCTATACACATTAAAAGAAAGTCAAGCAACACACTGAAACTAACTTTGGTATGGGGGTTCCCCCAAAAAATTTGAAACTCAACACGGGGGAAACCCTAACATACCTAACCTAGACTACCCCTTTGTTTTACAAAAGCCCCCCATTGAAAAGTAATTCTTCATACTTTAAACTAACAAAAATGAAGTCAAGTATAAAAGGCCTATATCTCCACTACTGTAAAAACAATACAATTAACAACCTGAAATGTTTTTAGCTCACCAATCTCTGCTTAAACCTTCTATTTAAAGTTACAGCCGCAGAGAGCGCTTCCCTTTTAAAAGTATAATATTCCAAAACCCCTTTTTAAGGGGCCCCACTATGGCAATTAGCCAGAATTCTGTAAAATTTTGTGCCAAATTCTACTCCATGCTTTCACACCACTTTTTAAAAAGTGTTTTAAAAACACAATTTTTAGACACTTGGGGAGACATGAATGATCGGATTTACACCCTTTGTCGGCGTAAAATGCCCCAAAGTGAGCGGGTTCATTCAAAAATGCACCTAATGAATGTGAGGTGCAATCTGGGGGCGTGTCACACTACACGTAATATTAGACACTTAGTGGGTTGGGGAAAAAAAATAGGCCTTTTACTCTCAACAGCAGACCCATTTCAATGTGGTCTGTATACTTTCAGAGGTCAAGGGGAACAGTTTTCCTGTTATGGGAAAAAAAAGTCCCAATATTTCTCAACTTACACCAGTACAATAATAAAAATAAAAAGTTAAATTATTTAAATATAATAAAAATGTTATCATATAAAATTAATATAAAACATATAATATCCCCAAAATATAAAAATAAACCCCCTATAAAATGAAATTTTTAAAAAATAGAATCTAAAACTATTTTTTAAAACCATTTAAAAAAACCCCCCTTTATGATGTGGTTTTAGAAATTTAAAAAAAAAATTTTTAAATTTTTTTTCTACATTTTAAAATTTTTTAAAATTTTTTTTTTCTGCTCTAACCCTTTATTCTACATAACAGCAAGAGCCACACTCCACAGGTCTTGCTGGATCTGTAAATCCCCCAAAGCAATATAAAATACCAAATTTTTTTATTTACTGACAGGGTATTCTAATGACTTTTTCCCCTTTTTTTCCCAGCCTATCTAAAGGGCTTTTTTAAAATGTTAGGGCAAACATTACAAAAAACGCCTAAGGTTCCTAATTTTGCCCAACACATAGGGCCCAAGGGGGCAAATTTTGAACCCTTTTAGACTCCTTTTAAAAACCCACACAAAAACCATTTTCATAAAATCCAGGCGCATTTTTACAAAAGGAAAAAAAAATGAAAAAATTTAACTTCAATGCCCTTTCCTTTATTTCATGTCCCCCCTTTATTGGGGCAAATTTACACAGGGGCAGTTTTGGTGCAAAATTTAAAATGCCCTCCAATTAAAATTCCTTTATTAAAACCAAAAGCTTCTTTTTTAAATTGGGCTAAAATTTTTAGGGAAAAGGGGCTTTTTAAGTAAAATAAAACAATTACTGGGTTTTTAAATCCTTTGGGGTTCAAAACCCACTTTAAAAAAAAACGCCTAACCATACTTTCCAAACAAAATTTTGAAAGTAAAAAACTTTTCTTGGTAAAAAGCATAAAAGGAAGGGTCAGAAAAAAACTGCAAAACCCAAAAAAATTCGCTGGTGAAATCACCCCCCTTTTGCCTGATCCAATAAAATTGGGTTGGGTTCCCCAATCCAGGGCCCCTGTCTTTTTTTTTGACAAAAGGTGTGGCTTTTCCCTTTTAAACGCGTGTGCCAAAAATACACCAAAAAATTTTGCTGCCCTTATTGCTAAAGATTTTAAAACAATTTTAAAAAAAAAAATGAAAGGGTTTTCACAAAGGGTCCCAAAAAATGGTTTCAAATTTTATCAAACAAGGAGAATTTCGGTGCAAATTTCAGCCCAAAATTTTTAAAACTGTCCCGGGTTTTTTGAAAAGTAATTTAACCCCCCAACCCAAAACCCTTTTTTTTTTTTTTTTTTTAAAAAATTTTTTTACAAGCCCCCATTTTTGAAATTTTTTCACTTTTAAGGCGGAAAAAACCCTTTTTTAAAACATTTAACCCAGATTCAGAGATTTTTTTCCCCCCTTTTGACCCCCCCATTTAGGGACAAAGTATGAAAACTGTTAAAAGGGCGTAAGACAATTTTTTTTGGGGGCCCTAAGCAACCCCAAAAACTCCCCCCTTTTATTTTTTGCAGGAGGGCCCCTATGAAGGTGGAGCCTGACGATTCCTATGGGAACAAAGAAAAAACTTACACCTAAAAAAAGTTTTTCCAAAACTTTTCCCTCTTAGTAAATAATTTTTCCCCATTTTTTAAGAAAATGTGTAACAAAAGAAAAATTTTTTTTTTTTGGGGCCACCAGTGTTACATGGCTTTGGGGGGGCCTGTATGTTTTTAAAAACCCCCAAAAAATGACTTTTTTAAAAAAGAAACTGCACCCTTGAAGAATTTAAAAAAAGGGATTTTATGGGAAAATTTTTTAAAACCCCCTTAAAGGTTTTTAATAAAATTTTGCCCCTAAGGTATTCAACCCCGGTTGGGCCCAAAAGTAAAGGGATTACCCCCCAAAGTAGGAAATTTTTGAAAGAAATTTGTCATAAACCCTTTTATAATTTTACACCCGAGAAACCCCGAAGCCGGGTTAAAAACAAGACACTGCCAAAACCCAAACTTTTAAACGGGGGGTTGGGGGGGGGGGGGGGGGGGGGGGTGGGGGGGGTGAGGGGGCCCGGGCCCCGGGCTGTCAGACTCAGCACTTTCCCCAGTTCCGGGCCCAAAACAAACAAAACTCAGTAAAAGAGAGGGGGACCAGGGAAGGCCTTTAGCAACAGGAAAAAAAAAAGAACCCTTGCTCCCCTCTCATGTATATGCCCGCGCCCCTGTCACACTCCCCCCGGCCCCCCTAGCCCCACCAATGGCGTGGTGGGGGTTAGGGGGGAAGAATGGGGGAGGGGAAACAAAGCAGGGAAAACGAGGCTGGGTTGGGGGAGGGTAGAGAGGGAAAATGGGCCCCCCAGGGTTTCCCGCCCGGGCAAAAATTTAGACTTTTGGGGGTTGGGGCCCCGGTCACTTCCCCAACCCCTTTAAATACAGGGGGCCCCTGAAGGAGGGAAAGAAAGGGAAGGGGCCCAGGGGGAGCGCTCCCCCTAACCTGCAAACAAGCCTCCCCCCCCCTTGGCCCCGAAAAACAGCAAATTATTGGGATTAAAAAAAAGGTCCCCTAAAGGTGTAACTTGTTTAGGGGTGAGGCACTAGGTTTTCCAAATTACGCCCCACACCTGAGGAGTAACACCCAATGCCTCACACCCCGAGGAGTAAAACCCCGTTTCCTCACAAACCAAAGGGGTACCCTAGTTCCTCACACCTGAGGATATCACCAAAGGCCCACAAAAAACCCCCCAAAGGGGTAACACCTATTTCCCCAACGCCTTTAGGAGTAATACCCTTTCTGCCCCCACCCATGGGGGTAATATCTAAAATGCCTAACGAGCACCTGAGGATAACACCTAGTTTCCCCACACCCCGAGGAGTATAACCTAGTGCCTCACAAAGAGGAGTATCCCCTAGTGCCTCAAAACCCCCAGGAGGGAAAAACCCTATGCCTCACCCTGAGGAGTAAAATCTATTTTCCTCACCAACCCGAGGAGTAACAAACCCAGTGCCTCACAACGAGGAGTAACACCAAGTGCCCAAAACTTGAGGGGGGAACCCCCAAATGCCTCACACCTTAGTAACACCAAAGGTCCCCCACAAACCGGGAATTAAACACCCAAAAAAAAAAAAAAAGAAAAAAAAAAAAAAAAAAAAAAAAATTTGTGCCTCACACCTGATAGTAACCCCCAAGGGGCCCCACACCTGGATTAAAAAACCAAAGTTCCCCCCAAAAACCTGAGGGGTAAAACCTAGTGCCCCCACAAACCCGAGGAGTAAACCAAAGGCCCTCACACCGGGGGATAAACACCTAGTTCCTCAACACCTGAGGGAAAAAAATAACCTATGGGCCAAACCAAACCAAAGGGGTAAAACCCCAGTGCCTAAAACCTGAGAGGTAATACCTAAATGCCCTTAAAACCCGAGGATAAATTATTTTTAAGTGCCCTCCCCCAAAACCCGAAGGGTTCACCTACTTCCCCCCAACCCCAAGGAGTAAAAAAAATTTTCCCCAACCCCCTGAGGATTATCAAACCCATGCCTCACACCTGAGGAGTAACACCTAGTCCCCACCAACCTTGAGGAGTAATATCTAGTTTCCTCAAAACCTGAGGATAACACAATTACTGGGGGCCCCCCCACCTGAAAGGGGTAAAACCTATTGCCTCCCAAAAATGAGAAATAACCAAAGGCCCCCCCCCCAAGCCTGGGGAGTATTTACCTAGTGCCCCTCCCCCACCTGAGGAGAAACCCCATGCCTTTAAAACCTGAGGATTTTTCACCAAATGCCTTCCCCCAAACCCCGAGGGAAATTTAACCCCACAACCTACTGCCCCACACCTGAGGAGTTTACACCTAGTTTCCTCAAAAACCCGAGGAGTTTTTTACCTAAATGCCCCTCCACACCCCCAAATTTTTAAAAATATTCCAAGTGTTTTTTCCCCACCCCCCCTGAGGAAAAATTAAAAAAATAAACCCAGTGCCCACACCTAAAGGGGTAACTCCTAGTGGGGCCCCACACCCCGAAAGGGGTTAAAAAACCTAGTGCCCTTTACACCTGAGGGGTAAAAACCTTTTTTGCCTTTAAAACCTGAGGAGTTAAACACCTAGTGGCCTCACACCCGAGGAAATAAAACCCCAAAAGGGCCTTTACAAAAGAGGAGTAACACCTTTGGGGCCCTCACACCTTTGGGGGGTTAAACACCTAGTGGGCCCAAACCTAGGAGTTAAAAAAACCCCCTTGTTTGGGGCCCCCAAACCTTTGGGAGGGAGGGGGAAAAACCTAGTGCCTCACACCCCCGAGATACCAAACCTAATGCCCCTTAACCCCGGGGAATTATCAAAATTGCCTCACCCCCGAGAAGTAACACCTATGCCTCATACCTGACAACTTCTGAGGGATGAGACACTAGGGGCTACTTTTTGGTTATGGGGGAAAGGGGATATTTTTTTTCTTGGGCACCGGGTGGTGGGGTTTGGCCCCAAAATTTTACAAAACCCGGAGTGGGTGGGTGATTACAAGCCCCTTTAATTTTCAAAAGGGGGCAGGGGGCCCCGGGACAAAGTAAACCCAAGGCAGATTTTTGTCTTTTTTTAAAAATTTTGGCATTTTTATGGGGGCTTTACAATAAAGGGAGTTAAATCAATTTTTTTCCACACGGGCGCAAAGATTTTAAAATTGGTCCCCTTTTTTTCATAAAATTTTTGGGGCGTTTTATTTCAGAACAAAATTAAAAATGTGGGAAAAGTTTCCCCTAACTGTCCGGGCAAATGGCAGGGGTTTTTCTCTGCACAAAGGGTTTTGGAAAAGTCGAAAAAGAGATCACAGCTGGGACAGTAAAAATGCAGGTTTCGGGGAGAGCTTGGCTTAAACAATTTTCTGTCTCCCCCCGTGAGAAGGGGAGAGACGTTTTTTTTTAAACAAAACCCTCCCCTATCCTTTCCCCGATCCCCCGTATATACACTGCCCCTAAAAAAGGGGCCTGTATATACAAAAGACAGGGAGGAAAACCCCCGTGGTCAAAACCCCCCTGCCTCCCGACGCCTTTGGGGTACCCTGAAAAAATTTTCCAGGGGTTTTTGGGCACCTTTCCGAGCGCCCTTTGGGCTTTTCAGACCCTGAATTAGTTCTGCTTTTCCGTTTCAGGGAAACATTTCTCCCCTTTAACCCGGGGCCCCATTAAAACCAGCCCCCCTTACAAAAGCAAACACCAAAAAAAAGTTTTATAAAAAATTTTTTCCCCCTGAAAGTTTTTTTTTCTGACCCTTTTTGGGGGAAAAAAAAATGTAAAACAAAATTAAAAAAAAAAAAACAAACCAAACTCAAAATACATTTGTTTTAAAATAAGTATTAAAAACAGCCCAACAGCAACCTTTTTGCCCTGGGCCCTACAAATCCCAAAATAAAATATCCCCTTTTATAATTAAAATGGGGTATGATGGGAAAAGTGACAACAATTTCAAAACTTTATTTTAGGGGTTCCCCCTTTTGCTGTTTAAAAAAAAAATGAAAGGGGTTGTCCCCCACTACAAATTGGGTTGCCATTTTTTTATTGCTAAAGGTATGCCCATCAATGTCTGATGAGGGCAAAAACCCCCACCTCTTTAATCCCGCACCCAAAGGGGGGTTTCCCGTTTAAAAAGGGTTCCCCCCCCGAAACCCAACCCCCCGCCCCACTAAAAAAATCCCTAACTCCCGTTCATGTCCCAAGGGAAAAGGTTTCCCCCCGGAAAAACCCGTAACCCCCCCCCGCCCGGGAGAAGGGGTTTTTAGGGAAATTTGGGGTTTAGGAAAATACCCGTGGCGGTTTTTTGGTACTCAGAAAAAAGGGGGTTTAAATTTAAAAAAACCAAAGGAAAAAAATAAAAATTGAAAAACCCCGCCCCCCCCATAAAAATCCCCCCCCCCCAAAAAAAAAAAAAAAAACCCCCAAAAAAAAAAATAAAAAAGCCCCCAAAAAAAAACCCCCCTTGGGTAATAAAGGAAAAAAACAAAAAACCCCCTTTTAAAAACCCAAACTAAAAAAAAGAAAAAAAAAAAAGGGGCACCCCCACCCCCCTTTTAAAAAATTTTGAACGGTTTGGGGCAAAAATATTCTGGGCATAGGGGTAAATGTTCCCAAAATAGGTTAAAAAAAACCCAAAGCTACAAATTTTTTTCCTTTATTTTTTTAAAAGTTAGCCTTAAAGATTTAAATGCAGTGGGAAATTTATTTGGTTTTAAAAAATTTAAAATTGAAAAGTTTAAATAAAAGTAAATTTTTGCTTTTTAAATGGGCGGCGGTTTGGGGGCCCCAAAGTTTTTTTCTTTCCCCTTGGGGCCGGTCCCCCAAAGAGAAATTTTAAAACAACGCCCCTTGGGAATAATGATGGGAGTTTTTCAAAATTTTTTGGGGTTAGGAAACTGATTTCCCTTTGTGCTTAGCTTTTTCCCCCATTCCCAAAAAAAGAAAGCAAAAGCCAAAGGTTTTTTTAAAAGTACTAAACCAATAACTTGGGAAAAAAGGGCCCAAAGAATTATTCTATCTTTAGCCAAAAATGTACATAGAACAAAGATTTTTACAACCTTTGGGGTTTTCAAAGGTGGGGACCCATGATTTTAATAAAAGGAAAATAAAAGTTTTTATGGTTTTTAAAAAAAAAACCCCTGTAAAAAAATTTTGAGCATTTTTTTATTTTGTTTAATTTTTTTTCATTTTTTTTGTTTTTTTTTTTTTTCAGCTGAGGAAAAGGGGAAATTAAACAGGTTTTTTAAATACTGTTTTCTCCCCCTACGATACAAAAATTTTCTGATAGAAAACTTCTGTTTTCACTAAGAAAAATTAAGATTTTTCCCCCAAAATTTTTAAAAATTTTGGGATATACCCATTTTCCCAAATTTTTTGATCGGGGGTGAAAGGGGATTCCCCAGTTTCCAATCCTGATAATAAGTTTCTGCCAAATTTTGGGGTTTAAAGGGGGGGTTTGGTAAATTTTTTCCCATCATAGTTTTTTTTTTTTTTTTTCCCTTTAACAACATTTTTTTGCTGTCATCCCCCAACCCCAGGGAACTGGGGGGCCAAAAATTCCCAAACAAAACCACTTTACATCTGGGGCCCCCAATGCAAAAATTAATGACCCCCGGGGTTATAGGAAGTTCCAATCTAGGTTTTCTTTTAATCCCCCCCTTTAAAAGTTTTTCCTGTTTTGAAAAAATTTTATTGCTTTCCCCCCAAACCTTTTAGCTTTTGGTTTTTAAAGCAGGTTTAAATATTTGGAGCAGGTTTTTTAAGAAAAAAACCTCCCAAACCAGGACCCCTAAACAAAGAGGAAAAAAAAAAAGTAAAAAAAAAGTTTTCCCCTTTAAATTCCGGGGGTTTCCATCACCCCCCCCCCACCCCCCTTTGGTTTTTTAAAAAAAAAAGTTTTTATTCCCTATTATACCCCCTAATTAAAAAAAGATTGAAAGCCCGTTGGTCACTGTTTTTGGGGTAAAAGTTTAAACCCGAGGGCCCCTTTTCAAGGAGTCCCTTTTTTTTTCAGGGAAATTAAAAAATTTTTTCCTCCGTTTTAACCTTCCAACCAAAAAACCTGCCCCGGCCCCAAAACCCCCCTAAAAAAACCCCGGTTGGGTTTTTTCAAACCCCCCCCCCCAAAAAAGAAAAGCCCCCCCGATTTTTCTTCCCCCCCCTTCCCCCCCTTTTTACAACCTGCCCCTCCTTCATAGGGCAAAAAAAAAAAATCCCCCCGAAGGGAAAGGGGATGTTTTCCCCCTAATGGAATTCTGCAAATAAAAAAATTGGGGGGCACCCCCCAATCACGGGGGGTTTTTTACCCCCCTTTTGGGGGAAAAAATCAAATTTGGAAAAAAAATTTATGAGGGGGAAAAAAAGGCCCAAATTTAAAACACCAACAGGGGTTTTCCCTTTGGGGCCCCCTTTAAAAACCCCTTAAAGAATTGGTGCCTTTTTTGGGGTTTTGTCGTCATTCTTACATTAAAAAAGGATTAAAAAGGGGAGGGGGGCCCCGTTTTTAAACCCCTAAGACTGGACTGAATCCACCCCCCAAAATTTATGTCCACATCTGTAAAAGTGAAAAAAAAAACCAAAAAAAAAAAAAAAAAAAAAAAATTTTTATAAAAACCCCCCAAAAAAACTTTAAAAAACCCGTTTATCAATGGCAAAAGGGAATTGTGGAAAAAACGGGGGGGCCCCCCGATAAATTTTTCCCGGGTAAAACCCTAAACCCAAAAAAAATTGGGTTTACCATTGTGTTACAGTTTAATTGGGGGACAAACCCGGGGCCCAATTAAAAACCCTCTAGGACCCGTTAAGGGGAAAAATCAAAAAGATATACCCGGGGGAAAAGGAAAAAACAAAAGCAATAGAAAAACCAGAATTGTCATTGCCCCAAAGCCAAGGGGGTGATGGCCAAAAATTTTAAAAGAAAAAAAAAAAAAACCCAAAAAATTCTGGAGCTGGGCTTTTTGTTCTGGTCCCTTTCCCTACCAACCCCCAAAAAAATTAAAAAAATTTTATCAAAAAAATTTAAACTTTACCAAAAATTAAATAAAAAAAGCCAAAAAAAATTTTCAACTTGGGTTTCATAAAAAAAAAAAAATCCCCCCCAGAATTTAACCCAAAGAAAAATTTTAAAAAATTAGACACAGAATAATGAGAATTAAAAAAATAGCATTTTTTTTTTTTTTTGGCCCGGGCCCAAGAAGTTTAATGTTAAATATTATAAATAGCAAACTTTAGGGTCTGGGGGCATACAAATCCACACTGCTATATAAAAGGGGGATTTTTTTTTTAAAACCAATATTTCTTTAAAACTATTTTTTTTTTTTTTTTGAATGTTGGCAAAATATATTTTTTTTATTTTGGCAAATTCCCAACAATAAAAAAATTACATAGAAAATCTTTTCCTTTTTTTTAGCTGTGGGGAAAGGGTCCCTTTGTATGCAGGGGGGAGCCAAATAAACTCCCTTTTCTTCAGTGCTACGAAAAACTACGTTAAAGCATAAAAAACTACTGTAAAGGGTTTCCCCACACAAAGGGGAAAAATAAGATTAAATTTTAAACTATCAGCAAAATATGAAAATAGATTTTTTTTTTCCCGCAAATGAGGGGGGAGAGGGGGGGTTCTTCACAGTTATCAGGTAATTGCTGATGATACTTACACTTCTTAGACCAGAGCTGATCAGAAAGAAGAACAATCATCTTATGGCTTTCCTTTTTAAAAACTCTTTAAAGAAATTCAGAGAAAAATAATTTGCACAGGAGAAAATTTAAAAAAATTTTAAAAAAAAAAAAAAAAATCCAAAAACAATTTTAAATATATAATAGTAGAATATTTTCTTGTCTTTTAAAAGGAAAAAAAACATTTTGATTGGTTTTTGTACCTTAAATAATCCTCGGGAGAAAAACATGGGTTAAAATCACTGGGGAAAAACTTTAAAATGGTTGTCCACTGCAAGGATTGCTTTTTATGTTTAAAGATCTTGCAAAAATTAGTCACTTTTTCAATATATGTCCCATTTAAAAGTTTTCCTACCTATTTTTTAGATATCCCCTCTTTTAATGGGGGTGCCTCAGCTCCTCAGGTTTCCCATACTTTCAGGGCCGTTTTTAAATTTCCCCCCCTGATAGGCCGCCGCATGGTTTTCTAAAGCTACAGGGCCAAATTTTATGCAGCCTAGTAGAAGCCATAAACACACCCCGGGAAATTTAAAAGTAAAACCAAAAAACAGGGCTTGGGGTTTAAAACCACTTTGTTCCCAAAAAAAACCAAACACAGTGTCCCTTTCCCCTCCATAAAATGCTCTGGAAAAATGAGATTGGGGCTCTGATTGGTTGCTATGGGGGAAAAAAAAGAGTTTTTTAAACTTAGTTTTCAAACTGGGGGGGGCCAAAATGGGGGAGACCCCCCAAAAGGGGGGGTAGGTATTTTTACCACCAGTTCTGGAAATGGTTCCTAAGTAAACTCACCAAAATGGGGGTTTGGTCCCAAGGAGACCCCAAAAGGGAAACCCCCCTTGGGCCCTTTAAAAATTAACGTTTCCCCAAGGCCAAACCCCAAAAAACCAAACCCCCAAAATCCCCTTCAGGGTTAAACCCCAAAAAGGGGGGGGCCCCAGCCCCCTAAGACTTATTTCCCCAACAACCCTATTAAAAATCCCTAAGATAAAAAAATATATAGAAAGGGGTTCCTTAAAATTGGGGAAAAAAGAAAAAAAATCAGTAGGTTCATCAGGGGACTAGGATTTTTAAAAACCCCAACAAGGTGATAAGGGGCAATTGATACATGGGCCAAAAAAATTTTTCCCAGAGCCGCCAAAGATCGTGAGAAATGCCCAAATTTAAAAAATTCCTGTCCCCATAGTTTTGGCCCCCCTTGCTGAGGACAGAACAAGGTATTCGGACATGCTGCTTTCCCGCGCTGGGGGTCCCTTTAACGGGGAAGGGGCAAAAATTTTTCGAGTAATTTGTGCTCAAACCTACAGTTTTCCCGCCCAAAAAAAGTCAAAGAGGGGCTTTAAAAAAACCCCGCCCACCGAGGCTAAACCCCGGGCCCACCTTCCCAAATGATAAACCCCATTAAATTTGAAAAAGGTTAAAAAAAGAAAAACTGCAGCTAGCCCTGCTCACTGGCAGTTATTTTACATGTTTCTACCTTTTCTTCCTACCTAAATACCGAAAAAATACAGCAACTTTCAGAAAAAGGGAACAAAAGCGTGGGAAACCGCTTGCCTGGGCACTAGCTTGTGCTGTCCTCAACAAGGGGGAATAACCTATGTGACGGTTTTTCCCCCCTTTATAAAAGGGAAACATAATTCCCCCAAAATGCAGCCAACCTTTAACGACCAAACCCCATGGCCTGCCCAATTTAATTTGGGTAACCTTAAAAAAAAGGTGAGTTTTCCAAAAAGGGGGGCCAATCAGGACCCAAAAAATTTCCCAGTTTTAAACTCAATATAGGGGTTTAATTAACCAAAATAAAAAAAACCCCAATAATTTAAAGGGAAAATTTTGCATTTTGTTTACCAGAAAGGCAAACCTCCTCCCAAAACAATCTCAGTGATGGGAAAAGGGGGCCCGGGTTTGCGCCCCCTTCCCAAGGGGCACCCCACTCACCAACCCCGGGAAAACAAAACCCGGTTTTTTAAACCCCCAAAAACCAATTTTTTTGCAAACAAAAAAAAATTTTGGGAAAACCCCCTCCCCACCCCCTTTTAAATTAAGGGGAAAAACAATAATGTCCCCAATTAAAAGTAGTGTAACCCCCCTTAACCCCCAAACTCCCCGACAAATCCAATACCCCCTATTTTAAAGAAAATTTTTGGAGATTTTCCCTTAAGGGGGGCCCAACATGTTTTAAAAAAAAAAACCTTTTTTTTAATATTTTTACCTCCAACCCAAACAAAACCCGGGGCAAATAAAGGGGCCTCCGGAAAGAGCACCAGTTATAATTTCTGGGGTCAGGGGAGACCTTACAGTCATTGGGCCAAAAAGAAATTTTAGAATGACAACCCAAAAAATTAAAAAAATTTTTCCCGAAATTTTTTCCCTCTGGTTTTTTAATGTTTTGTATTTCAATTTTTTTTTAATCCCTTACAGAAATACAAAGGGGGCCCAACAATTAAAAAAGATTTAACAAAAACTTTTAAATTTTACGTTTTTTGAAAAAGAAATTAATGCCAAACAAGTACAATATTTTTCAGTTTTGACCCCTTTTTCTTCATACCCCCTGGGAAAATTCTCCCCGGCAAAGCTCCTTTAATCAACTTCTGGACCAAATCCTGACTGATAGCAGTCCATTCTTGCACAATCCCAAAGCTTAACCAATTTTTGCACAATATTGTTGGGTTTTTTTTTTGTTCCACCCGTCCCTTGAAAGGGTTGACCCCCAAGGGTTCCCAATGGGGAAATTTAAAATCTGGGGAGGGTTTTCCCCCGGCCCGGACCCAAAATCCCCAAAAATTTTGTTTTCCCGAAACCATTTAGTTTCACCTTTGCATTAAAGGGGGGGGGGGGTCCATCATTGGGGGGGAAAAAACATTGTTTAAACACCAAAACTTGCCTTCTTGGAAAAGGTTGGGAAGTTGCTCTTTTGGGGAAATTCTGGTACCTTTTTTTATTATTTCATGGAATTTTTTTTTTAGGCAAGACTTTGGGAAAGGGGAGGCTTCCCCATTTCCCCTTTTGGCCCAAAGCAAACCCCCCCCACATGAATGGTTTCTTTTTTTCCCTTTTCAGTTGGCATGAACAAGAAAGATTGGTATTGCTCAAACCCTTTTCTTCCCCCGAACAAGCTTTTTTCCCCCCATGTTCCAAACATTCGGGGAAAAGGGGGTTCATTTAGAGAAAAAAGACTTTACCCCCCGTCCTAGGGAGGGCCACTCTCTTACCTTTGGGGAGAATAAAACATCTGTCCCCCGATGATTTTTTTTTTGGGGAGAAGGGCCAAAATTTTTTTGGGTGCCCTCCTTGGAAAAACCCAGGCCAGCTCCATTAATCTCCGGCCCCACATTGGGATGCAGATTTCACTCACAAACCCGCCTGCTGGGAAATTTCCCGAGGGAAGCTCTCCACTGCTGGTACCCGAAATTTCCCAAGCTGAAAAAACTTTTTTGAACGGTCCTGGCGCTTGCTGGTCCTTTCTTTGGCGTCCCCGTGGCCCTTTTTTGGCAAAAATGGAACCCCCTTATTTGAATTCCCTTTAAAAAGCGATAGATTGTTGACTGAGGTAACAATCTTCTAGCTGCGATACTCTTCCCCGTTAAAGGGCCCGTTTTTGTGCAAATGGGAAAAAGATTTTAAATGCCCTGTGGGGTTTTTTTTTTTGAGATAAAACCGGGGGTTTAACAGAAGAAAACAATGAAGCCAAGGGGGCCACCTCTTTTTTAAAAAAGGTCCAGGGGGTGTGAAATTTTTAACCCTTTAAACCCTTACAAAAGAACCCCAGCCCTGTCCTCAATCAACACCCAAAAAACCAAACCCGTGTTAATGGGCCAAACACTGAAACCATGTTGCTGGGTTTCCCTTTTTAAGGGAGGGGCCCGCAATGAAGTTAAAATGTGTTTTTGGGGAAAAAGTTCATTTTCTAGGCAACTATTGACTTTGCAATTAATTGCTCTTAAGCTGATCACTCTTTATAACATTCTGGAGTATATGCAAATTGCCATTATAAAACCTGATGCAGTAGACTTTGTAAAACTTAACATTTGTATCATTCTCAAAACTTTTGGCCATGACTGTACAGTTTGGCTGCTTTCTGTAGGTTTCAGACTTTTTATTTGAGACCTGTTTGCCATGTTCTAAGGATATCGAAGTTTTTTTCTTTTTTAGAATCCTTATTATCATATTAGTATTGTTTTGTTTTCTTCCTTACACTACTCATAGGTAACACATTTGGGTGTTGTCCCCTGTTTTCTATAATCAAACTAACCTTATTTGGCTGAGGAGGTGTACTTGTTATCATCATGTTTATTATTTCTAACATTGTTTTTTTGCATTTGCTTTTTGGCTGGTGTATGTTAATATTGTGTTCCAGCCAGGTTGTGGTGTTTGTTCCTATTTGGGGTGCATTGTGGTTTTTTAGGGTTTGGTCACTGTGTTTCCCTGTATCGATTGTGCGCTCCAGTGTGAAGCCCTCGTCGATTGAGGTTGGATTGCTGCTGGTGTCGTCGTTACTAGGCACTAGCCAGAAGCTGTCCTCATTGTGAGCGAAAGTTGGCAGTGCTTTCCACGCTGGAGCACATTGAAAATAGGAAGTTGTCATCAGTATTCCCGGATGTGAGCAGTGAGCCCCATGTGGGAGCGCATACCCGGGTTACCACTTCACGTCGGAGGTTGCATAGGAGGACTGTGCCTTTCTGGTAACACTAATGCATCATTTCTTTATATAGGGGTTTAACATTATTCATGGTATAGTGAGTCTATATTGAGTATGACTGGGCATTATGTGGGTCCTGATTGGTCCCTTTTGGACACGCCCAATATTATGTTAGCCAATCAATGGCAGGCCATGTGCTAGGTCAGTTGCAGGTGGATGCACCTATGGGTAATTATGCTTCCTTAAATATGGCGGTCTCACTGATCTTCGGTTGCTCTAGACATCTTTAGGCACATGCTATCACTTGCCCCCTATCATCTGTGGGAATTTTTGACATCCTAGCTCACTGATGAACTTACTTTTGCAGGGGAAACACGTGGTGACCTCTTTTTTTCTTCTTTCCCTCCAATATTAAGAATCCTTCTATATATTCTTTACCTTAGGTATTGTATAGGGTTGTTGGAGGATAAGTCATCAGTGCTGGGGCCGCCCTTTTTGAGGCGATAACCCTGCAGACGTTAGGGTTAGGGACAGTATAACAATCTAATGGACCCAGTGATTATCGGTTGTTGTCTCATTTTAGGATCAACATACTGTGAGTATACTTCAGAACCATTTCAGAATTGTGAGTAAATACTATCCTTATTACCCGGTCTGCACTTAGTACCACATGTATGATCGGGCTTTCTGCCCGATTTCTGACGTATACTGCGCCTCCCGGCCCGAATCCCGCTGTCGGACGCAGGGATGCGGTGTTAGGCGCAGCGTTCGCCACTTTCAGCTGCGCCCGATGAAGGGGGGGGCCCAAGGGGGCCCGGGGGTTGGGGGGCCCCGGTTTTTGGGGCTTTCCGGGGGGGGACGGGGCGCGCTCGAAAAACTCCGAGGCTTTTGTACAAAGGGCGGGGGTGGGCAAAGCGAGGCGCAGTGCAGCGCTCGGCAGCCCCGGAAGTCAGCCCCTAGTTGATTCTGGTCTAAATGCTCCGGGGGAGGGGAATTTGGAAAGCAAAGAAGGGAACTTTCGAGGCACCCATAAAAAGATCGCTACAAAAACCCTCGGCGCTCCGCTTTTGTGCAGCGGGGTTTTTGATTCCAAAAAAAAACCCTTTTATAAAGGGGGGAAAAACATTCCAGAAAAAGAGCTAAAGCTCAAAAAAAAAAAAATACTTTAAAAAAAACACTTTCCAAAAATCTAAATGCCGCAATACCAGTTTTTGCATTTTGGAAAATTGGGGGGGAAAATTTCCAGAAATTTAAAATTTTCTAAAAACCTATTTTCTTTTGGGTCGGCGAAAGGGGGCCCAAATCAGAATAGGAGCGCCCAGTGAACCCATTATACCCAAATGGAAAAGTTTTAAACCCCAATCAAATAAAAGGGCCGGGAAGTTCAAAATACAGTAAAAAGGCAAAAAAAAGTTTGATTGGCTGAGAAAAGGGGGGGTTTGGGCTTTTCTGGGCCAATCAAATTGGAGCAAAAAAGGGCCCCTTTATACCCAAAGGAGAATTTTTGACCAAAAAAATCAAAGGGGGGATATTTAAAATACAGTAAAAATGCAAAAAAAGGAGCGTTTGGGGCTGAGCTAGGGGGGGGCTTGGCTAGTGGGCCCCAATCAAAATTTTAGGGAAAGCGGTCAAAAGCCCCCCATTTATTTTCCCCCCATGGGAATTTTTGGCCCCCCCTAAACCAAAATCAAAGGCCCCGGGTTAGTTAAAAAATAAAAGTAAAAATGAAAAAAAAAAAAGGGGCTGATTGGCTAAAGCTAGGGGGTCTTGGCTATCGGGCCAATCAGAATAGGAGCGAAAAAAGCCCCCTTAAATCCTAAGGAAGAATTTTGACAATAAAAATTCAAAGGCGGGACAGTTAAAATTTACAGTAAAAAGACAGAAAAGCTAAATTGGGGCTGACCCTAGGGGGGGTTTTGGCTTTTCCCACCCAAATTCAGAGCACGAGCTACTTCTTCCCCATTGTATTCTATGGGAGGTTTTCCCCCCAATGAAAATCTGGGGGCCCTCATAATAAAAAAAATTGTTTTTTAAATTGTAAAATATTCTCAGAAAAAAAATTTAAAACCTTCTAAAAAATAAAAATCGATTAAATCCCGAACAAGCGTTTTGTCCCCAAAGACCGGCGGGGCATAAGGGAAAAATTGCAAAAGAGGAATTGCCGGGAAATACAATTTAAAAATTGGAAAGGGTTTAATCCCCAATTTTGGACGGCTTTAAACCCCTTCTTTTCTAAAAGGGGAGGGGGAAACAAAGTTCCCAAAATTATACCCACCTTGGAAGAATTTTGGGTAAATTTTCAGAAATTAAGGAGGGAAATTTCCCCCCATTCAAAACCTAAAAAGGAGTAAAATTTAACCAATTTTCCCCAGTAGGATTTTACAAAGACCCCATTATTTTTCCTATGGGGGGGGAATTTTGGCCCAAACCCAAAATCAAAAGGGGGGGAATTTTCAAAATACAGAAAAAAAGACAGAAAAGAGTGATTGGCTGAGCTAGGGGTGCTTGGCTCCCCCCAAACCAATCGGGAGCCCCGAGCTACTTCCCCCCTTTAAGTCTATGGGTTTAACCCCCCCCCCCCCCTGAAAAATCTGGCGCTCCCGCGCCGGCCCCCCGGCTTTGGAGTTTGTTAAAAATTAAAAAAAAATCATTTTTTTTTAAAAAATTTTTGTAAAACATTTTCAGAAAAAAGCCCCCAAAAAACCCTTCCTAAAAATTTAAACATTTAAATTTCCCCAAAACAAGCATTTTTTGGGCCGAAAACCCGGCAAAAAATTAGGGAAATTTTGCAATAGAGAAATTCCCGGGGAAAATACAAAATTTTAAAATTGTTTAAGCTCACTGTTTGGGTCGGCAAAAACCCCACCCCAAATCAAATAGGAGCGCCCAGGGCCCTTTAATACCCCTTGGGGAGAAATTGCCCAAAACCCAGAAAAGGAACAAACAGTGGCCCTTTCCCCTTAATTTTTGGAGAAATATTTAAACCAAATTATATTCAAAGGCGGGACAAGTTCAAAATAAAAGAAAAAAAAGGCAGAAACAGTATTGGGGGAAAAGGCGGAGGGGGGCTTTCCAAACCCTTTTACCAATCAAAGCGGGGAGCAACTTTCTAAATAGAGTTTTTAGGGGAAAAAAGGGAAATTTCCCCGAGGGGCCCTTTTGGTTTGGGCTAAGTTAAAAAGCTGGGGTTTTTATTTGAACCAATGAGGAGAGAAAGTAAACGCTCCTAGGGTTTTTTCTAATGCAATTTGAAATAAAACTGTACTTTGGCCCCGAAATCAAATGTAAAACTCCCAAAGTTGTACCGGGGTGTAAAAAAAATAAAATAATAATTTTGGGGGTAACGAAAAAAAAAATTAATTTTAATAAAATCATGTTTATTTTTTATTTCATTAGCCAAGGATCAATAGTTTTGGGGGCAACGAAAATAAGGCAATTTAAAAATGATTTTATTGATTAAATTTTTTTTTTATTTCCCCCCCCATGTTAAAAATTATTTTTTTTAAAAAACCCTTTGGGGACAAATTCGGCATAATTATCATTTGATTCGGCCCCTGTAAAATGTTTAAATTTTAATTTGCAAAAGAAAACCCCCTAGGAGCATCGCTCGCTCTCCCAAAAGGGTTTAAATTAACCCCAGCTTTTTTTAAAATTAGCCAACACCCGTTTCTCGCTCGGAAATTTTTTTTTTCCCCCCTTAACTCTATTAGAAAGTAGCTCGCGCTTGATTGGGTAACTGGACACCCCCCCCGCTTCAACCAATCAGCTGTTTCTGCCTTTTTCTTTTATTTTGAAACTATCCCCCCTTTGAATTTGGGGTTTGGTTTAAAACTTCTCCATAGGGTTTTTAAAGGGGCTCTGTCCCTCCTTTTTCTTTAATTGGCCCGGTTTATCGCCGGGCCAAACAGAAAAGCTTTAAAAAATTTGAATTACTGTATTTCCCCGGGAATTCTCTCTATTGGGAATTTTCCCCTTTTTTGCGCCGGGTTTCTGGCGACAAACCGTTGTTTGGGGGGTTTTAAATGATTTATTTTTTGAGAATTTTTCCCGCTCTTTTTTCTGATAATTTTGACACTTAAATTAAAAAAGAATTTTTTTTTTAACAATCCCCTGCCCACGGCGCTGAGCCCCCGGGGTTTTCATGCGCCCATCTCTCCATAGACTTTCAATGGGAGAAGTAGCTCCGCTTTTGAAAGGCCCGAAAGCCAAGCCCCCCGCGAGCTCAGGGAAAACAGCTTTTTTTTCTGTCTTTTTAAATGTTTTTTTGAAAAGTCCCGGCTTTGATTTTTTATTGGTTCCCCCAAAATTCTCCCTAGGAATAATGGGGGCTTTGTCATCCTATTTGATTGGTTTAAAACTCCTTTTTAGGGTTTGAATGGGCCACTGCGCTCCTATTTTTGATTTTTCCCCAAATTCTCCATAGGATATAATGGGGGTTTGTCCCTTTTCCCATTCTGAATTTGGGTTTAAAACTCCTTTATTGGGGAAAAATTGGGCCCCCTGTCGCTCCAAATTTTGATTGGTCCCAAAATTCTCCTTGGGTATAAATTTGGGGTTTTTTTCACTTCCCATTTTGATTGGCGGCTTCTGCCCCACCCCCTGAGAATAGCTTACACAATTTGAAATTTCTGTATTTCCCCGGGGAATTCTCCCCTATTTTCAATTTTCCTTTTGGGAGCCGGGCCCTTCTCGGCGACAAATGCCCTTGTTTGGGTTTAATTGATTTATTTTATAGAAGGGTTTTACTTTTTTTCTGAGAAATTTAAAACAAATAAAAAATGTTTTTTTTTATTAATACCCCTTTCCCGCACGGGCGAGAGCTAGATTTCTTTGCGCCATTCCCCATAGACTACAATGGGAGAAGTACTCCCCCCTCTGTTTGGCTGGGTTCCCCAACCCCCCCCTAGCTCACCAATCACTCTTTCTGTCTTTTTACTGTATTTTGAACTGCCCCGCCTTGTTTTTGATTGGTCAAAACTTCTCCATGGAATAAGGGGGATTTTGTCGCTCCTTTCTGTTTGGCCGAGCTACCAACCCCCCCGTAGCTCAGCCAATCAGCTCTTTCTGCATTTTTACTGTATTTTTAACTATCCCCCTTTTTTTTTGTTTGGGTCAAAACTTCTCCATGGGAATAAGGGATTTTGCGCTCTATTCTGTTTGGGCCAGTACCAACCCCCGCTAGTCAGCCAACAGCCTTTCTGCCCTTTTTACGTATTTTGAGCTTTTCCCCCCCCTTTATTCTGTTTGGTCAAAAACTTCTCCATAGCTATAATGGGTTTCACGTCGCCCCTTTTCTGTTGGGCCGTTTCGCCGCCCAAATGAAAATTTTCAGAATTTTAAATTTACTGTATTTTCCCCCGGCATTCTCCTTTTGCAATTCCCAGGAAAGCGCCGGCTCGGGACAAAACGCGTTGTTCCCGGGTTTTAATTGATTTAATTTATAAATTTCAGCTTTTTTTGGGAAAATATTGTACAACTAAAAAAAAATTATTTTTTTATTCATCTCCATCCCGCACGCCTGAACCGAATTGCATTGCCCGATCTCTCCAAGACTACAATGGGATTTAGCCGCTTTGATTGGCTGGGTGCCAACCCCCCGAAGCTCACCAACAGCTCTATTCTCCCTTTTTTAATGTATTTTGAACTGCCCCCTTTGATTCTGTTGGGTCAATATTCTCCATGGGTTTTTAAAGGGGTCCTGCGCTCCATTTGTTTGGTCAATATTCTCATAATTAATTCCTTCGCCCCTTTTCTGTTTTGCTGGATCCCAACCCCCCGCGCTTAACTAATAAATCTTTTGCATTTTTACTGTTTTTTTGAACTATCCCGCCTTTGATTTGATTGGGTTAAAACTTCCCCAAAGGGCTATAATGGGTTTTTGTCGCTCCTATTCTTTTGGGCCGAGAACCAAGTCCCCGCTATCAGCCAACACTCTTTTTTTTTCCCTTTTTTTCTGTTTTTTTGAACTGCCCGTTTTTGATTCTGTTTGGGTAAATGTTCTCCATGGGTTTTAAGGGTTTTCACTGTCGTCCTATTCTGTTTGGCCCGGGTTTCTGCCGCCCAATAAAAAAACTTTAGAATTTGAATTACTATATTTCCCGGCAGTTTCCAATATCCAATTCTTGAATTAGGTATTTTTAAAGTGATTTTGTTTTATTTTTTTTTTCTCTTTTTAGGGTTTGGGTCTTTTCTGGGGAAAGTTTTTTTGCCTTTATAAAGGCGTTTTTGATTCATACTCCACACCGACTGTGGAAAATTTCCCCGTTTTTTCCAGCCTGTCTCGCATCGGAACAGGATTTTTTTTGGCGCAACCCGCACAGCCCCGGGCCCCGCACTGCACCCCACACACTTTGGGGCGCCGGGCTTTTTCCCCCCCTTAAGTCGCTAAACCCCTCCGGCGGCGAATCCTAGTGCCCCCCCGGGACTGCACCAAAAACCCCCACTTAAAACCCAACACACTTGGGGAGGCGCGCGACTTTTTCCCCGCATGTATGTTCGCTAAACCTTCCCGGGGGTGAATCCAAAAGGGGCAGCCCCCCACTCCCCCCCCAAAAAAAAAATTTCCCCACTTTCCCAAACCAAAAACCGGAGGCGCGACGGGCTTTTTTCATGGAAAAGTATACGCCCCCTCCCCCCGCCCTAAATCTGGCCCGATTTTGGCCGGAAAAATTTTGCGGAAAAAGCGCGCCCCGACCCGCAGCTTCAATTTCATGTGCCTTTCTTTCTTGGATCATTGTCTTTTTAAAATCTAAAGTCAAATGGCCGGGAAATTTTTAGAAAGGGGGAAATTTTTTTTTAAAATTGTTTATTTTTAATCAAGATAAAATGAAAGTTTTTAAAGGGGGTTTAAAATTTTTTTTTTGGGGATATAAATTTTTTAAAAGGGCCCTAAAATTTTTCTTTTTTTTATTTTTTGAAAAAAAGGTATCAATATTACCACAATTTTTGGGGGTTTTGGGAAAACTCACTTTCCTATTTACCCTTTAAATAACAACTGGGAAAATTTTGAAGATGGGTGACACGGACCGGATGAACGAAAATAAATTTATACCAATTTTAAAAGTATGTGTAAAATTCCCGGGGCCTCAACGAGGGAGGATTCTCTTCTGGAAAAGGGGAAAACTAAAAGGGTTTTTTTGGGGGAAAATTTTAAAACCCCCAATTTAAAAAAATTTAAAAATGATGCTGCCCTATTAATTTGAATGCACCTCGGGGGTTTACAAATTGCGGATAACAAAATTTTAACTTTTTTATATATATATATATTTTAAAATATATATAAATATATAAATATAAAATATATATATTAAAAAAAATATGAATATCACTCCCCCGGGCCCCTTTTAATTTTGTACACCATGCTAGTAACGGGGGTTGGGGCCCCCCTTTTTGCCTTCAGAAAAATTCCCCCCAATTCTTCGTGGCTAGATTCCACAAGGGGTTGCAACGATGCTCAATTGGTACCAAGGGGCCCCAAAAAGTGCCAAAAAAAAATATTCCCCCACCATGACCCACCACCACCACCCCCAAAAGTTAACAAGGCAGGGTGGACCTCTTTTATGTTGTTGACGCAAAATTCAAACCCCAAAACCATCCGAATTGCAGCAAAAATCGAACTCTCAGCCAGGGAACGTTTTTTTCCCAATCTTCTACTGTCCAATTTGATGACTTGGGCAAATTGGCCCCAGTTTCCTGTTCTTAGTGAAAGATCACCCGGGTGGTCTCTGCTGCTGTAGCCCCTGCCCCAAAGTTCGCCATACTGTGCTTCAGAATGCTCTTCTCCACCTTGGTTTTAACGGGGGGCTATTTGATCCTGTTCCTTTCTATCACTTTAACCATCTGCCCATTCCCTTTTACCTCTGGGATCAACACGGGGATTTCCGCCCACAGCTGCCGTCCCGGAGTTTTTTTTTTTTTCGGGCCATTCCTTAACCCCAAGATGGTTTGGGGTGAAAAACCCCGGAATCGCATTTTGAAATACCAGACCAGCCCTTCTGGCACCAACAACCACCACGGGCAAAGGCACTCAAATCACCCTTTTTTCCCCATACTATGCTCGGTTTTAAAAGCAGAGATTTTCTTGACCAGTCTACAAAGCCTAAATGCACTGAGTTGCCGCCCTGTATTGGCGATTAAAATTAATGTTAACGGGGGTTTTGGGCAGGTACCCAATAAAGTGGCGGTGTTTTAATTAAAAAATATATATATAAAAATATATATATATATAATTAAAATATAAATAAATGGGAAAAAGGGGGGTTTTTAACTTTCACATTTTTTTATACTTAAACTTTTTTTTACCTTCGGGACCAAAGTTGTAAAAAAACCCTGATTTTAGCACATTTACAAAAAAGATGTAAAATCTGAAAACAGTCTACATATCAAAAAGCCTATTACGTAAAAAAAGTCAGGAAATACGAGATGTTAAACACATTTCACCACTCTTGGGTTGATTTCAGTCGCTTTTTGGGAACACATTAAAACTAGGGGACAATATTTTCCTTGTCCCTAAAAGGGCTAACTAGTATTTTTAAGGGCATTTTCCCACTGGGGGTCATGATCATTGACATTTTTTCTCAATAGTAATATATATAATAGAAAAAAATTTCAAAACATTTACAGTAATACTTCCTTGCCAACAACCATCGTATCCACAACTCGTTGTAGTTGGAGGGGGGGGGGGTGATTGGGGCCGGAAGGGATTTACAATGTTTTTCTTCATTAGATTGGTGACCATTTAACTCGGAAATTTAAGGGATAAAGGGGTCCAAGATTGAATTATCCCCAAATCCTAGTGTAGGCGGCCCCACTGTAACCAATTGTTACCTCACACAAAGGGGGTTTAGCAAGTAGCTCGCTCCATACACTCTACCGACCCATCTTTAAATAACAAAAATATTCAAAAAGGGTTACAACTTATTAAATCCATTAAATTTTTTCCTGCATAGCCAACCCCCAACGCCGAGACCATTTTTTTTTTGTCCCTTCCTTTTTCTCTCCCCAAATTTCCCAACCCCCATAACTTTTTTATTTTTAAAACTAAAAAACATATGGGGGTTTTTCATTAAAAGGGGACAAAATTATTTTTCTAATGGTTCATTCACTTTCTATACAATAGTTTTGAAAAAACTTACTTGTGCCATTTGGGGGGTTTTTGTTTTTTATGTGTTCATTATTGGTAAAACAATTTTTTATCTTATTCCACTTTTTTTTAAATTTTTTAGGGACTGAAATGCCAAAAAAACCCATTTTGGAATTTGGAATTTTTTTTTTTCTACTGTGTTCAAAATACAGGGTTTATTTATATTTTAATGATCCCACTTTTTCAGATGCAAATTCCCAAAAACGGTAAAATTCTTCTTTATTATTTCATGTTTTTTATTTGTAAAATGACAAAAGCGGGGTGATTAGAACTTTTAATAAATATATTTTGTTTTCACTTTAAAGAGAATCTCACAAAATTTTGCCCCCCCCCGGGGCAGAACAATAGTTACAACATGCTGTTTTCCCTGCTGTGTCCCTTTTTCTGTAAATCTTAAGTTTTCATTATTAATGCTCAGATCTGCAGTTTTCAGCCCAAAAATCATCGAAAATCATTTTTTTTTCAAAACCCGCCCACCTGAGGCTAGCTCCACCCACCTCAACTGATAAAGCTATTAGTTTAAATAGGTAGAAACATGTGAATAACTGCCAATGGGCAGGGCTAGCCTTTGGTGGGCGGGACTAACACCTACTCATGAATAAGATTTGAGGGGTAAATGCTCTAAAACTACAGCATCTTACAGAATAAGGGACACAGTGCTGGGAGCAGCAGGTCTGACACTATCTTGTGCTGTCCTCAGCAACGGGGACATAAACTATGTGACAGGATCCCTTTAAAACACTTTTTTTTAATTTTAAAGGGAACCTGTCAGTTACTTTATGCTGCCCAAGCTGCAGGTTACCCGATCCAAACTATGTGTGTTTTACCCCAAAACACTGCGGCGTTCCCAGGTAAACCACCCGACAGTTATTCACGTTTCCACCTATTCAAAGTAAAAGGTTGAATCAGCCTCAGCCGTGAGTGGGCGGGGCTAGTCATGGGTGGGAGGGGCTAACACCTGCTCATGAATAAGCTGGACTCCTTTCAATCTGAAAAATGCTAGATTTGAGCATTAAATACTCTGAAGCGACAGCATGTTACAGAATAAGGAACACAGTGCTGGAAACAACATGTCTGTCACTAGCTTGTGCTGTCCTCAGCAAGGGGGGCATAATCCATGTGACAGGTTCTCTTTGATAAATAAATGCTGGATTCTGTGGTTGTTATGGGCATCAAGGACAATTTATACATGAAGCTGATTTTTGACCCCAGAGCAGTGACTGTTGTGGAATATTGGTGATGATGATGCTTTTTCCTCTTTCCCAACAGATGGATATCTATGGTGAAATCTGCACTATGTGTATGCAGGTATGTAGGGTCTTACTCATAGAAAAATGTTTTTTTATACATTATTTATTATATATTATTATTTTCTAACATCAAACACATGATCTTGTAATCATATTTTAATTTGGCCTAGATTTGTCAATTTACATGATATTTCTGTAGGTTTCATCTTATTATACAACACTTAACCAGTGTATGCTTTTTATTATAGCAATGAAAAGTATAAGAAAACCACCTGGCGACCCAGCCTCCCTACCAACAAGTGAGTTTGTGGAATCAGATAATATAGTGCTCCTCTACTAGTGTAAAGAACTATACAGGGTTACAGTTTGTACAGAAAGTATCCAGACCCCTTTACATTTTTTACTCTTTCTTTCATTGCAGCCATTTGGTAAGATCCAAAAAGTTCATTTTTTTGCTCATTAATATAAACTCTGCACCCCATCTTGAAAGAAAAAAAAATAGAAATGTAGATATTTTTGAAAATGTATTAAACAAGAAAAACTGAAATATCACATTGGCATAAGTATTCAGACCCTTTGCTGTGACATTCATATTTAACTCACATGCTGTCCATTTCCTTCTGATTCTCCTTGAGATGGTTCTAGTCCTTCATTGGAGTCCAGCTGTGTCTAATTAAACTGATTGGACTTGATTAGGAAAGGCACACACCTATCTATATAAGACCTCACAGACAGTGCATGTCAGAGCACATGAGAAACATGAAGTCTAAGGAACTGCCCAAGGAGCTCAGAGAGAATTGTGGCAAGGCACAGATCTGGCTAAAGTTACGGAAGAATTTATGCAGCATACAAGGGTCCTAAGAGCACAGTGGCCTCCATAATCCTAAAATGGAAGAAGTTTGCGATGACCACAACTCTTCCTCAACCTGGCCGTCCAGCAAAACTAAGCAATCATAGTAGAAGAGCCTTGATGAGCGAGGTAAAGAAGAACCCAAGACAGGGGGTGAGCTCCAGATGCAGTAGGGAGATCGGAGAAAGTTCCACAAAGTCAACTATCACTGCAGCCCTTCACCAGTCGGGGCTTTATGGCAGTGTGCCAACAGAAGTCTCTCCTCAGTGCAAGAAAAGCTCGTATACAGTTTGCAAAAAACACATGAAGGACTCCCAGACTATGAGAAATAAGATTCTCTGGTCTGATGAGATGAAGATTGAACTTT
Organism: Phyllomedusa bahiana; assembly: GCA_025379985.1. Taxonomy (NCBI): domain Eukaryota; kingdom Metazoa; phylum Chordata; class Amphibia; order Anura; family Hylidae; genus Phyllomedusa; species Phyllomedusa bahiana. The sequence goes on from JAODAL010027398.1 coordinate 26,644, forward strand.
TTGGTTTTAAAATTGTGTTATGTGTGGAGAAAACCAGGCACTGCTCATCACCTGCCCAATACAATCCCAACAGTGAAACATGGTGGTGGTGGTGTTGAGTACATCAATGTGCAAAAAAATTCACTTTTTGGATCTTACCAAAATCCTGCAATGAATGAAAGAGTGAAAAATGTAAAGGGGTCTGAATACTTTCCATACCCACTGTACACTTTCAGCCTGACCCATTGGTGGGATGCAGTATTTGGGATGACGTTGCTATTTATTGTTCTTTATTTTTTTAAACATACACTTTCTATTGGTCGTATAAAAATGATTACAAAGCAAGGTAAGACATATATTGTTGTAAGATCAAATTTTAACTATTAACCCCAACAACATCCCATGCCCCTCCCTCCCCCCATCTCCAGATGTAGAACAGCATATTACTATTATAAACATGTAGCTATTTATTGTGCACATTCTCTGGTCCTGGACTTTCTACTCCTCCATAGTAATTGATGGGCTTTAGTTGAATAATAACAGACCTGGATACTCAAGGCTTAATACTACAGGGTCTGCTTTCTGAAACTGCTTAGAGTAATTACTGGGGAACATGGTGCATATGGAATATAGAGGGTCTTCTGTGTCAACTCTCCATTCTGTACAAAGCCCTAGATCCATCTGCATATGATATATCTTAGAGGGACATGAGTGTTTAAGGAGAACCTGTGACATTTCCTGACATGTCTATTAGTTGGTACTTGTGTTCCATTTGAAATAACAATTTTGGAGTTTCAAGGAACAACAGAGAAACCTCACAACACAGAATTGTTATTTCACAGGAATCACGAAGATTTAGTCACCTATAGAGTTCAATGTAAGATCCCAGCATGATTTATGGTAAGTAGGAAGGTGATGTGGTACATACATAGAGCAGCAATGCAAAGCTCCTAAACGTTTCCAAGCACAATGCAATGGCGGGGTGTCATTGGGTGGCCATGGCAGCCAGAGGTGTAATGAAGTCTTCTAGGTCTGCCACTACTGTATTACACCCTGCCATAGATAGGATTTTCATTATTTTATATAATCTGTCATTAACAGGGCTGAAGAACGTCTTGATGAGGAGGATATACCAGATGAGACGTACGTATTTTATATCTTTATAAAATAGTATATAATAGTATATGATAGTATATGATATTCGGCCTCATGTGTCAAAACTGTTTAAAAGTTGCAGATTGGGCTGTCCAGTTATTCTATTATTTTGTCCTGTCTTTTTATTTTTTTTATTTTATGTTACACATTGTTCCTCCCTTAAGGTCAGGGGGGCTTTTTTAACTTGTTTTATTTTTTTATTTCTGATTTCTCCAGTAATTCTGCTGACATATTTGCTCCAGTTATAGGGGAAATACTACCCTCAGCACTAGCTGCAGACTTGATCTGAGACTGTTAAGACCCAGCAGCTCCTGTAGTTACTCAGGGCTGGAGAATCTCTCTTAGGGCATGTCCCCACGGCAAGGGTTTTTGGCCGGTTTTTCAGCCGGTTTGCGGTTTTTCAGACCGGCTGAAAAACCGTCCGAAAACGAGCACAATGGTGCTCTATGGAAAAATCCGTGCAGCAGTCCCCACTGCACGGGTTTTCCGTCAGGCGGTTTTTCCGCCCGCAAAACATTGAGCATGCACATTCTTCTGTCCGGTTTTCGGTTTATGTCAATGTGGAGGGGGGAGGGCTTTTCTCCGCTCATCGTGGAGAAAAGCCGTCCCCCCCGGGGAAACCGTCCGGTATTTGTCCTGTGCAGTGGGGACATGCCCTTATGATCACCGAGGATAAAGCAGGAAGCCTAGAGGCCTCCCACTAAGCTGTGAACACAGTTTTTACACGACTTTGTATAGTGAATGTTTTGTTCAGTGAGGGTGTATGTGGCTACAGTATAGAAGCTCTGGTCATCTGACTGACTAGCATGCATGCCTAGTAGATAATTATCTGCTGGACTTGTGCACTAGTCAGCAGGCTGGATGGTGTCTCTACACCGCCCTCCCCGAATGAAACGTCACACTATACAAAGTAGTTTGAAACTGCTTTTGCGGAGGGCTGTGGACGGCTACATTACAGAAACGATGACCTCCTGACTACCGCACATGTCCAGCAGATAGTTATCTACTGAGCATGCGCTCTAGTCAGGAGGTCATTGTTTCTATAGCTCAACCACGCACCGACTGTAGTAGTAAAGAATGACGTTCTGGATGGAACGTCATCACTTAAAGCCATAAAGTTATTACAGAAATAATGTCAAAACACATTATATAAAAACCATATAAATGTAATAAAGTATATAGTGCCTGTTTAGGCAATAGAGAACCTAATTAATAAAAATAAAAACAATGAACCGTACAACCCCTTCAATATGTAAGAGTTATATGTAGTAGCTCTTAAGTCCGGCTCATAGAGTCCACATTTTTCCAATTTTATTTATAGGTATCAATTTACTCAGCCATAAGGGAATTATGGGCACAATAATGGTTTGGATTCTAATTGCCTTATACTGTATATTCTGTAACTAACAGGGCTGAAGAATTTCTTGATGATGACAATGATGGACTGTATGAGATGTATTATTTTTATTTTCTATGGTAAGATAGTATAAAACTGTAATGAGTCAGGATACTAAACCTCATGTATCACAACTGTTCAAGATAAAAATGACCTTAATGACTATAGAAATCAATCAGAATCCATGTGTCAGTGTTGCTAAATAGCTTAATCACCTTCTGATTAAGCTAAAACACTTAAACACTAATCAACTGTTTTTATTTATTTTACACGTCGTGCCCCTATAAGTTCAGGAAGAACCTCTGGGGGCATTTTACATAATGTTCCCACTCCTATAACCAGGAAAAATTTTTTGGGAAATACAACCCACACTTTGGCGCGAGCTGACTGGGTCTTTTTAAGACCGGGCTCGACTGGGCCCCGGGGGAGGGGAATCCCCGGGGGGCCCCCCCCGGCCGCTGTGGGCCCCGGAGCTCCGCGCCCCCCGGGCCCCCCCGGCAACCTCCAACCCGGGACCCCGCCCCCGAGCGCCCAAGACGGGCCCGGGAGTTGGGACAATTTCCCCCGATCCCGGGCTCACGTTCAGCGAGCACAGCGCCACACCTCGCTCCGCTGATCTCCCCGGCGGGGAAGCGCTGGGGCTTCAGCCTGCCGGGCCCCGGCCCTACTGCTGACTAGCGCGCGGTGACGTCATTTCGGGGGTTTCAGTGCAGCAGGACCCGGCGCAGCTGGGAGGGGCCCGGAGCGGGGCCGCCCCCAGGAATGGCTTTTGTTTTTTTTTTTTTTTTTTAACTACCACGGGGGGCCCCCGGGTAAAAGGGGGGGGCTCGGGACTACAGGGGGGCTTGACACAGGGGGTCCCTGGCTAAAAGGGGGGGGCCCTGACACAAGGGGGGGCCCTGGCTAAAAAGGGGGGGGTCCCTGACTACAAAGGGGGGGTCCCTGGCCAAGGAGGGCCCTGTTTACAAGGGGGTCCCTGGCTAAAAGGGGGGGGGGGGGCCCTGCTAAAAGGGGGCCCCTGCTACCAAGGGGGGGTCCCTATTCAAGGGGGGTCCCAGCTAAATGGGGGGGTCCCTGGCTACAAAGGAGGGCCCTGGCTAAAAGGGGGGCCCCGGCTAAAAGGGGGGTGCCCCGGGGTACGGGGGTTTCCCCCCGGTTTAAGGGGGGGGCCCCTGACTACAAGGGGGGGCCCTGACTAAAAAGGGGGGGGGGCCCTCTAAAAAAGGGGGGCCCGGCTAAAAAGGGGCCCGGCTAAAAAGGGGGTCCCTGCTAAAAAAGGGGGGGGCCCTGGTCAAGGGGGGGCCCTGGTACGGGGGGGCCCTGTTAAAGGGGGTCCCTGGCTATAAGGGGGTCCTCGGCTACAAGGGGGCCCGGTACCAAGGGGGGGTCCCTGACTACAGGGGCCCCCCGGGCACAAGGGGGGGGCCCCTGGCTAAAAGGGAGGTCCCTGGCTACAGGGGGTGTCCCGGGGTACAGTGGGGGGGCCCTCCCACAAGGGGGTCCCTGACTAAAAGGGGGGGTCCCTGACTACAAAGGGGGCCGGGCTACAAAGGGGGCCCTGAACAAAGGGGGCCCGGGCACCTACGGGGCCCCTTTACAAAAGGACCCCGATACAAGGGGGCCCCCAAAAAGGGGGCCCTGGCTATCTAAAGGGGGCCCACCCCTACGGGGGGCCCTGACTACAAAGGGGGGCCCGGTCCCTAAATCAAAAGGGGGCCCTGACTACCCACACAGTAGCAAAAGGGGGGGGGCCCGGACTTCCTGCACACAAGCTAAAGGAGGCCCCCCTAACACCTGTAAACTACCTAAAGGAGCCCCCAAACGCCTGCAAACTACCTAAAAAAGCCTTAATCCTTATACTCTTTTTGGAAGCCCAAAACGCCTGTATACTACCTAAAGGGGGCCTAACACCTACCTTACCTAATGGGGGGAAAACACCACCTACAGACTGGGGCCCTTCCTATTTTTTCCCACCCCACCAGGTTTGCTACCTACCCCGTAATATAAATTAAGGGGACAGCCCATAGTTGTTGCTTATCTCCAGGGGGCTTAGTCCCCTCCCCCCCTTCAACCCCCTTGGGTATAGGCCTTAAGTTTTGGGTTGTTTCGCCCCCCCCCAGGGAGTTTGTACAGATGGGAAAAAAGGGTCTGGGGAAAAATTTAGGATTCTAAGTTTTGTGTGTAAAATTTTTTTTGCGGGATGGGTTTGGCGGGACAAGTCCCATGGGGGTGCGGAACGGAGAGAAAAAGAAGGAAAAAACGACTCATGAAAAAGAGAACGACTCATCAATATGATATCTCCGGGGGGGTCCCTGATTTACTTCAATATTGGATTTCAGTGCTGTATTTTACTGTAATGTGTGTGAAACCGGCTGGTGTCTGAACCTCTATTGTGGTTTATAAATGGAAAAATGTTGTAGGTTATACAGCTGGGTCTGACCTCTATGTTTTCTCTATTTGGGGGTTGTAGGTTTTTAAACCCAGTGGGGTTCTGACCCCTATGGGTCCTATATGGTGGATTGTTTTTTTTGGGGTTTTTTGTCGGCCCCTAAATGCCCGCGTACATGTGTCCCCGATTACCCTGTGATAGAGTTAAATTTACTTTCTTGTGGGGTTTTTTTTAAAGGGGGTGAGGGGCCCTGACCCGGGAAAGTGGAGGGGATTTGTATGTGGGGGAGGGGGGGTATTGTATGTGGGGGGAGGGGGGTATTGTTTGGGTGGAGGGGGGTTTTTATGTGGGGTTGAGGGGGGGGTATTGTAGTGGGTGGGGGAGAGATATGTATGTGGGTGGAGGGGGGTATTTTATGGGGTGGGGGGGGGGTATTGTTTTTGGTGGAGGGGGGAATTTTAGTGGGTGGAGGGGGGTATGTAGTGGGTGGAGGGGGTATTGTATGTGGGTGGGGGGGGATATTGTATTTGGGGGGGGGGGTATTGTTTGGGTGGGGGATATTGTAGTGGGGGGGTGGTTTTTTTGTGGGGGGGGGGGTTTTTGTTTGGGGGGGAGGGGGATATTGTATGTGGGTGGAGGGGGATATTGTAGTGGGTGGGGGGGATATTTTATTGGGTGGAGGGGGATAATGTAGGGGTGGGGGGGATATTGTATGGGGTGGAGGGGGTTTTTGGGGGTGGAGCTATTTGCCTGGTCAAGAAATTTTTAACTGACAATTGTGACAACTTTCTATTGTACTACACAATACGTTCGGAATTAATGTGGAAAAGGGCGCATTTTTTCCGAAGGCGGTAATATTTTCAGTAATTAGGGGGGGGGGGCCCCCCCCAAACAACTCCCCTGTGGGCCCCCACCCCCCATCCCCACACGGTTTAAAACCCCCAAATCCTCAAATTTCACAAATCCATTGCCTTTTCACTCGCATGGATGGGAAAAAGGAAACTAAGGCTGTATAAGGGGTTTGGAATCAGTAGGAAGCATAAAAGGGTTTACCGCCAAGCTTTGTAGGGTTAGGGGGTTCAGAGGGGGAACATAAAGCTTCCCCAAATATGTAGGTTTGGTTTAGCAGGAAACTAAAGGCGTCCCCAAAGCTTTGGTTGGGGGTTTTTCGCCAGGAAACATAAAGGCTGTCCCCCAAGATGTGGGTTGGGGTTTCAGCGGGAAAACATGAAGGTTTTCCCCTCAAGCTATGCGGGTTGGGGTTCACGGGAAAACAAAAAGGGTTTTTCCACAAGTTTAGGGTGGGGTTGGGGTTTCCGCAGGAAACTTTGAAGGCTTTCCCCAAGCTATGCGGGGTTTAGGGTTCACAGGAAAACAAAAAGGCGGGCCCCCCAAGCTAGTAGGGTTGGGGTTTCAGCAACAAACCCTTAGAGGCTTTAGGGTTAGGGTTCAGCGGGGAAGATAAAAGTTTTTTTCCTCAAGCTTAGGGTATTTGGGGCCTTTCACTGATTTGTATCAGTTTCGAGAAGGTAAAAAATTTTTAATAAACAACCCCTTTCTTCCCCTCTGGACAGCCCATATGTCAAGGGAGGGCCGTTTTTTCCCTACGCAGCTTAAAAGAAAATCCCAAAAAAGTCAGTTACCAGAGGTTTTTTGATCTAGGGGGGACCCAGAACGGGTTTTTAATTTAAATAAAAAGCGGGATTTTTTGGTTATTTTTGACAAAAAGGGAAAATTTGGGTTTTTGGGATTTTTTAAAAGCTAAGTTCTGTTCCCTGGAGCAGGGGATGTTGGGGGAAATATTTTTTATGATGCTTCTTTTTTTCCCACATCCCCCAAAATTGGCAAACTTGGGTTTGGAATAACTCTATTTGGGAATTGAGGAAATGTAGGATTTATTTGGTAGAAGAAGGGAAGGAAAGTCATTTTTTTTTTAATTAAACAAATCATTTTTCCCCATTTTTTTAAACGGGCCCAAAAAACTTTTTTCAATATGGAGGGAATTTTTTCTGTGGGTTTCAATTTTGGGCATCCAGTGCCCTATTATCTATTTAGGGGTTTTTTTTTTTCCCCACTTGTGCCCCCATAAGTTTCAGAAAAGGACCTCTGGGGGGAAAGAGGGGAAATTTTTTTACAAAAACCTTTTTAAAAAAAAACATTCTTGTTTTTCCAAAATGAAAGGGGTTTTAACTGACAAAATTCACCTCAGTTACAGGAAAAAAAACCCCCAGCATTTGCCTGCGAGTTGTTTGGGGGTTTAAAAAGGACCCAGAAAGCTTGCAGCCCATTTCTTGCAGTTGCCGGAGACTGGGGAGGATTTTCATGTGATCTGCCCCCACCTCAAATTGTAATAAGAGAGAGAAATTAGCAAAACACTGGCATGCTCCCCAAATTATACCTGAGGTTCGAAAGTGAACCAAAATTACTGGGGGCCCCCAAGCCTGCACCCAATTGAAAAAATAGGGGGGCCCCGGCTTTTAAAAAAAAAAATTTTTTGCTATTATGAGTAATTTTTTTCATTGCTTTTCACATAAAACATATGCTGCTCTACAAAAAAAGTACTCCAGTTTTAAACCCTTTTTAAATCTCTATAAATTAGTTTAACACGGGTTTAAAATGCACAGGGCGGGGGAAAGGGAAAGAGCCGCAACATCAAAAACATTACACAAAAAAAAAGAAATGTCCTAAAGGAAAATTTCCCTTTGGGCTTTTTCAGTTAATTGAAAACCCGTTTTCTTACATTAGTCCCAACAAAATTTAAAGACCTAGCCCCTGTTTTTCATCGGGGGAATATATTTGAATTAGCCCAAGAAAATTCTCCTGGGGAGCTAAATATCCCGCACTATGTGAATTCAAAAAAGAAATTTTAAAGTTCAAAATTTGCCATGGACAGGGGGTCGCGGGCATTTTTATCTGGGGCACAACCCCCGAATCCCGGGGGGGGGCCAAATTTTACCTATTTATCTATAAAAGGGGGGCCCTATTTCCTAAAAATTTGGGTTCCCTTTTAAACCCGACCTATTTTTAATGGGGGCCCCTTATCCCCTTTTCCCAAGCTAAAACGGGGGGACCCTTTTTCCGGCCTACATTTTACTGGTGAGTCCTTTTAAATCCCTTATTTTTTTCGGGGGCCCCCGGGTTACCTCCCTATTTGTACTAGGGAAAACCCTTTTTACCTAATTTATACGGGGGGCCCCCTATACCAAACTATCTGGAGGTCTTTTTATCTATATAAAACGGGGCCCAACATCTTTATATATCTGGGGGTCCTATTTTATCTAAAAAATTGGGGGCCCATTTTGATAAAAATTCCCTACTGGGAAAAACAATTTTTTCTACCTACCCACAGGGGGACATATAACCTATATACCTACCTACTGGGAGTTGGTCTGTAAACCCCACCTAATTTGGGGGCTTAAAGGGGGGTTATGTGACTTTTCCATCCCCCAAAAGCGACACCTGGGTTTTCTTTCATACCCCAGTAAAATTTGGTAAAATACATGTGGGTGGAAAAATTTTATGATTTTTAAATATTTTTGTGGGAAATTTTGCAGAGGAAAGGGTTTTTTTGGGCCGGGGGGAAGTTATCATGGCAGTTGGGGGTGGATGGAGAAGCGAAAAGGGAAAGTGAAAAGAATACGATCAGAGGAAAAAGCCTCTGTGAGTCATTTAAAATTTTAAACTGTTGTGTAATCCCGTTAAAATTTTTCTTCGTCCAAATACAACTAGTATCTACCACTATTTTGGTCCAAACTTAGGGGTTTAATTTTTCTTCAGAGCCTGGGGTCAATTTAAAATTAAAATGGGGGTGGCCCCGTTTTAGGGCATGGTTTTGGCAGTTTTATTTTTGCCCTTTAAAAAGTATTTGGATCTTCTTTTTTTAGGCGTTTTTTTTTTTTTTTATCAAAGATTCTTTTTTGGGAATTTCTCCAAAAGGGGCCCAGGGGGGTAAATTAGGTGACTGTTATTTTTAAGGTATGACACATCATACTTTTGGTTTAGCGCTTTTTGAAAAGTAAATTTGCAGTGTTAAATTTTGGGTTAAGGGTTTTAAAAAAACCGGGCCCAAGGGAAAGTTTAACCCCGGGGAGGTAAGGGCAGGGGGGCAACAATTTGTATCAGCGGATTCAATACAGAAAACCCAGGGGGTTGTACGGGGGAGGATTGGTGCCCCTTGTTTAGGTTAAAATTTTCTTGTTGTCATTGGCCCCACTTTTTGGTAATAAAAAGGGGGACCCCTTTTAACATTTCCCACAAAGGGGTTTTTCCCAAATATATCAAGGGTCACTTTCCCCGGATATGAAAGCCAAATTTTTTTTTATGCTCCAAAGTGTCCTTTTTGGGAAGTAAAATGTTGGACAGACTTGCAGGGAAAGGAAAAGTTAGATTTAAATTGGGGCATAAATCATTGAAAAAAGGGCAAAATTTTTAAATAAGAAAAATGAAATTTTAATTTGAAGGGAAGGTAAAAAAGATGCTTGGGGAAACTTTATTTTCACGACCTTTTCAGCTAAAAACCCTTTGTAGCAGAATTTCGTTTGGGGCATTTCTGCAGAAATTTTTAAAAAGTAAAAAAAACGTAAAAAAGCTACAACCCAAAATTTTTACAAAAGGAAGCTGAGTGGATCATCGAAATTTAAACTCCTTACTTTCCTTTAAAGGAAAATTTTGAAAGCAAAAGTTTTACGAGCATTTTTTGATAGTTTTTTTTATATGGTTTTATCATGTGTTCTAATTAGCCCTATTTTAGTGTGGGTTTGGGATCGTCTACGCATGCTTGAGAAAGGGGAGGAGATCTCCTCGAAACGTCGCTGTTCTGTTGCGGGCTGCCCGGTCTCCTGGCGTGGGAAACTCCATTGAGAGTATGAAAAAGGACTGCGGTTCTGTATACGTATGTACTCATATATTGAGCGTGTGTACCTTCTGATTGTGACGATACCAATGGTGCTTATAAGAAGCCTTTTACCGTGGTTTACAATAAAGTTATAATTTTATAAAAAATTTTGGCACATCGCTACTTGGATAAGGACTTTATGGGGTTGGAGGCCCTATGATTGTGCCTGAACGAAGGTTACACAAACAAAAACAAAAAGAAAAAAAGTGGCGCTACTTGTTTATTATAAGCAATCTAACTCCATACCATGTTATTTATCTCACATGAGGAACGCAGTAAATAAAGAAAAACAGCAAGACTAGAACTATGGTTTTTTGGCCATCCTCTACCAAGATGTATAAAAAAAGTTTACAGAGCAATTTTTAATTAATTAATTTATTTTTACATTTTCTGGTTCTCCAAGGGGTTAATGTTACTATTATATATAGCAGCTCATGGAGTCCACATTTAAAAAAGTGATAATTGGTATTAATATTATTCAGCGATAGAGCAATTATGTGACACAATATGATTTAGATTCTCATTGTCTTTTTCATCTGTTACTAACAGGACCAAAGAAAATCTGGAGGATGATGATGGACTGTATGAGATGTATGTATTTTATACCATTGTAAAATAGTATATAATGAGTCAGGAAACAAGACCTCATGTATCCAAACTGTTCACGTAAAAATGAACTTAATGACTATAGCAATCAGTAAGAACCTATGTGTCAGTTTGTTGCTAAAAAAGCTTAATTACTTTCTGAATTAAGCCAAAACACTGGGAACATGTTGTTTTTTTTATTTATTTGACCCCATTGGGGCCCTCTTTAATTTCCCGGGATAGGACTTGAGGGCTTTTTTAATCCCAATTTTTCTTCCCCTATAACTGGGATAAAAAAATTGGGCTGGTAACCCCAGCAATGCAGAGTGATTGGGTCATTTTAAAGGGGGGTTTTTGCCGGGGCGTGCTTATTGCTAAGAACCCAATTGAAAAATATGCCATGCGAGCTAAGAGAGCGGGGGACCAGAGAGCACAGAGCCGTGCAAAAGGGGGTTCGTGTAAAATTTTTTCCTCTCAAATAATAAAAATAAAAACTGTGGATTCTGTTTTAAAAAAATTACAACCCCTTTTCTCCAAAAACACCCTTTGAAAGCTTCTTAAAGTTCCCGGGTCATCAGATAAAGAAAGGGGTTTTTCTTTTTCGGGGGATAACCCACACAAAAACTAGTGGATTCTGTATAAAAAAAGGAAAACCCACCTTTTTCCCACAGCAGCTTGAAAGCCCCTTTTATGTTCTCTGTAATCAGATAAAGCAGGGATTACTCAGATAATCACATTCAACTATTGGATTCTGTATAAAAAAGGGGACAAACTTTTTTCTACCCGGTGCCTTGAAAGCTTCTTCAGCCCCCTTTTTCATCGATAAAAAATTTGTTCTCTGCAACCCCGGCCCAGGCTCTTGTAAGGTTTTTATCTAATAGAAGCTTTTAAGTAACAAAGGGCAGGAAAGGGGCACCCCTGTAGTCTCTCGGGATCTGCAATTTTTGTAATACATATTTTTAAAAAAGTGATTAAATCCCCCTTTTTTTGGAGGATCCCACGTCAACTTTACATCAGGGGCAAAACCCCCTTTAAAAAAACCTGAAAATCGATTGTCTTTCCATTTTCCATTGATCCTGTGATTGCCAGGGACCAAAGCAGGATGGCTGAAGGCTTTCCACAAAGGGAAAACATATATGGAAAATCAATGAAAGCTGTTATACAGCAATTGGGGGAAAGGGGGTGATGGGAATAAACCGTTTCTGGTAAAGCTCCCCAAAAGGCCCGTTTTCAAAACCCCTTTCCCGCTACGAGACTTGAGGTGTTCATGAATAAACTTCACAAAAACAGTTATCGGGCGTTTGTGGTCTATTGGGGAATTTCCCGAACCGGGGTTTTTAAGTAAAAACTGGATTTTTTTGGTTATTTTTGGCATCAGGGACAATTTAGGGATTGATTTCTGAAGCTGATTTTTGGCCCCCCGAGCCTGGTTTTCTGTGGAAAATTTGTGTTTTTTGCTTCTTTTTTCATTTGGCCAAAATGGATGGGGCTACAGTGATTTCTGTATACAAGAGTCAGGTATGTAGGATCTTACTAAAAATGAAGGGTAATTTTATTTTTTTTCACCAAAAATCATTGTTATCTTTAAATTTTTTTGTCATTCAAAATAACCGGGGGCGGAGTCTAAGGAGCCCAAACCCCCCACCCCCCGGTATTTACCGAGCCACCCAAGGGAGGTTGGGAAATTGGGGTGTGGGGGGGCTCCCGGTTGCTAACCCCCGACCCCCAGGGGGGGTAAAATTTCCCGGGGGAGCGGGGGGGCAGTTGTACGGGGGGCCCCCGCGTTAGGGGGGCCCGGGGAAACTGCTACCGCGTTTCCCCTTCCCCCGGGGGTGCCGCTCCCCGGGCCCGGCGGCAGTGAACTTAACGTTCATGGGCGGGTGGGGAGCTGCGGGGCCGGCGCATGCTGCCTTTGAAAGCCCAAAGGGCCCCCGGCCCCAGCGTTCAGAGGCAGGGGTGGAGCTAGCAGAAAAGGAGCGCCGATCGCCCCCGCTTGCTATACCCCCCGCCCACCCTCTGTTGTAAAGTGGGGCGCGCCCCGGGTTTAGTAAACGGGGGATGCGAGCGGCGCATGGGGGCGTGGGACGAGGTGGTAAAAAATAATTTTTTATTTTTCCCGCCCCAAAACCCGCTGTATACCACCCCAAAGCCACCTGTGTAGACCCCCCAACGCCGCCTGTGTATACCCCCCAAAGCCTGTGTATACCCCCCAACGCCTGTGTATACCCCCAAAGCCTGTGTATACCCCCCTTAGCCTGTGTACACCCCCCACTGCCGCCTGTGTATACCCCCCCAAAGCCGCCTGTGTATACCCCCCCAAAGCCGCTTGTGTATACCCCCCCAAAGCCGCCTGTGTACACCCCCCAACGCCGCCTGTATACCCCCTAGCCTCCCTGTATACCTCCTAGCCTGCCTGTATACCCCCCTAGCCTGCCTATATAGCCCCCTAAAGGCTGCCTATATAGCTCTAAGTCTGCCTGCCTGAATAGCCCTATAGCTACCGTGAAGCCTGTCTGCCTATATAGCCCCCTAAAGCTTGCCTACCTTTATAGCCCCCGAAGCCTCCCTTTCTACTTATATGGGGCCCCTTTAGCTACCTAAACCTATATGACCCCTATAGCCCACCTAACCCCTGTCTACCTGTATGGGGCCCTATAGCTACCTAAACGCTGCCTTTCTATATGGGCACTCTATTGGGTACCTAAACCTTGCCTATTTGGGGCCCTATATAGCCTATCTAAACCCTGCCTGCCTAAATGGACCCCATATAGCCAGGGGGCAGGTGCTGGAAAAGTCAGGATTCTAAGATATTTGTGTCTAAATCTACAGGGACAAGTGGTCGGGAGATGTCATCATGATGGCGGACTGGACCGGATGCAGAACAGGGGAAAGTCAACGACTCATAAGAGAGACGTCACCTGTGAGTCACAAGATGTAACTACACTGTAATCACTAATATGTCTGTGTACACTGATATCTATAACTATATGGTCACTATATGGTGGTTATATACAGTCTGTAGAGCCTGTGTACACTAGTATATACCACTATATGGTCACTATATGGCGGTACTAGTGGTCTTTTTGTACTGATCTTTAATAGTGTCGGGGTATTATTCAGTCACTATGTGGTGGTAATTTGTGATCATGTTCTGGCGATATAATCAGGTTCCTATGTAGCAGTGTTATTGGTAATGTTGGTCTTGGTATATTGGGACTTGTTTGGTAGCAGTATGATGGTGATGTGTAGGTTGAGGTATTTCCCCTTGTATTATCTACATTATCTAACAGCATGTCCTGGTACATGGTCGTGGTCAGGGAGATGGGCGAGGGGGGGGGGGGCATCCAAAAGTTTGCTTTGGGGCCCTGGCTTCTCTAGTTACGCCCCTGCCTGACACGGCCTCTTATGGTGACAGCTGATGTGCCACTGTAGTAGGCAAATCACAAGATAAGCAAAGCTATCTCCAACTTCGTATGATCTACCATCTAGAATCAAAAATTAATCACTGGAATAATAGACATGAAACTTACCCTTTAATAGTCTAGGAAAAAACCTTGACCCACTGCCATCCTACCTCATCCCAGACCTCAGCACTGTTATCTTCCCAGCCCTCACCCACCTTTTCAATCTATCATTAACCTCTGGCATCTTCCCTTCCTCATTTAAACATGCGACCATCACCCCCATCCTTAAAGGGGATGTATCGCTTCCTTACTTCGGCTGAGTCACACTTCTCTTAACTTCCCAGCTCTGTGATTGCAGGGGCGTTTCTTCCCCTCCCAGCTTGATGACATGATCCTCCCTTCACTGCTGGCCTGAGACTCCCACCCTCCCCTCTGAGTCAACATGTCACTGTGTCTCTCTCTATCAGTCTTATTTTATAAGAGCTGTATACATACCACAGGCTGCATTCAATCTAATCTGAGCACTGATCTCCTCTCACAGCTGGAGATGTATTACAGCTTTCTAAGAACGGCACAGATCTGCATGTGTGCAGGAGAGTTAGGCACAGGGTCAAAACTGTCATATTTTCTCATTGTACAATCTGCTGCAGTCTGTTTCTGCTAGGTGTGGAAACAGAAAATGCTACGGCCCCTAACTCTGAGTCAGAGACACAGCTCCATGAATGGACCCAAGGGCTGTACAGAATGTAAATGAGCTCTCAGCTAGTGAATTGCAAGGAGGAGGGATTAGACCCACACTGGATATCAGTGTAAATAAAAACACAAGATAAGGGACACTGTGAGAACAAGGCAGCTTTGCTAATGACATCCAATTGCAAAGTTGCTTGTTTTCACTGTCCCCTTATTCTGAAGACCATTTAATGAAATGATAACACCCCTTTAAGAAACCATCTCTCGACCCCTCCTCACTGTCCAACTATTGTCCCATCTCACTGCTTCCTTTTGCATCCAAACTCCTGGAACAGCATGTCTATCTTCAACTGTCCTCTGTAAGAAGGCACAAGGTGCCGTCCTTGATGGCAGATACGTGTTACCGAGGTTCCTGATCTCGGTGAAATAAAGCCTGCTAGTGTTGTCAGTATTGCTAGGGTACTGACGTTTGGTTTATTCCTAGTAGTATGACTGCTAAATAGCGGTCGATCCGGGCCAGGCTTTTATTGGAGCAGTCCAAAGAGTAGGGTGGGTGGACTGCTCCCAGGTATCCGGCCCAGGTTTTGGCCAGGCCTACTTAAGGCAGGAAGTCTGGAGAATCAGGGGAAGGTGTGTGCTCAGTCAGTGAGTTTGGTCTGACTGAGAGGAAGGTGGAAAGGCTGTGCTCCTGCCTGCAATCTACCGTGTGCCAATTCCCCCCAAGCTGGGTGAGGACTGAACCCAGGGATTCTATGAACTGTGAGTGATACACATGAACTGTGTTTGTTTCCATTTCAAGGCTGAAGTTAAGCCGTGTTGTTTTGTTTTACATATATGAACTGTGGCTAAATAAAAGCCAAAAGTGCTCCACTTGTGCCGAGGACATTGTTATTTCTATTACCACTGAGTTGAATCCCCACACCTCCCATCTGTCCTCCAACTCTCTCCTTGACCCACTTCAATCAGGCTTCCGACCCAACCACTCCACTGAAACTGCTCTAACCAAGGTCACCAGCGACCTAGAAACTGCTAAAGCCTCCCACCATTATTCTGTGCTTCTCCTCTTAGACCTGTCCTCTGCCTTTGACACTGTTGACCACTCCATCCTGCTACAAATCCTCTCCTCCCTCGGCATCACTGACTTGGCCCTCTCCTGGATCTCCTCATACCTCTCTGAATGTACATTCAGTGTTTCTCACTCTTGCACCACCTCCTCCTCCCGCCAGCTCTCTGTTGATGTCCCCCAGGGGTCTGTCCTGGGCCCACTACTCTTCTCTATCTACACTCTTGGCTTGGGTAAGCTCATAGCATCACATGGCTTTCAATACCACCTGTATGCGGACGACACACAGCTTTATATCTGCGGTCCTGATATTAACTCTCTTCTCTCCCGGGTCCCAGACTGCCTATCATCCATATCCTCCTCCTTCTCCTCCCGTCTCTTAAAATTAAATGTAGATAAAACCGAACTCATCATATTTCCACCATCCCACTCCATCCCTCCACCTGATCTCTCTATCACTGTTAATGGCTGCACTCTCTCACCAGCTCCACAAGTCTGCTGCCTTGGGATAACCTTTGACTCCTCTTTATCCTTCAAACCGCATATCCAAACCCTCACCTCTGCCTGCCGCCTCCACCTGAAAAATATTTCACGCATCCGCCCATTCCTCAACTCTGACACTACAAAAACGCTATTCCACGCCCTCGTCATCTCCCGCCTAGACTACTGCAACATCCTTCTCTGTGGCCTCCCATCCAGCACTCTCGCTCCCTTTCAAACCATCCTCAACTCTGCTGCCCGTCTTATCCACCTCTCTCCCCGCTACTCCTCTGCCTCTCCCCTCTGACAATCCCTTCACTGGCTCCCTATTGCCCAGCAAATCCAGTTCAAGTTACTAACCATGACCTACAAGGCTCTCCATAACCTCTCTCCTCCATACATCTCTGCCCTAATCTCCAGATACTTCCCCTCACGCAATCTCCGCTCCTCACAGGACCTTCTCCTCTGCTCCCCTCTCATCAGCTCCTCACACAACTGTCTCCAAGACTTCAGAGGATGGGAGCGGAGCAGGAACGGGGAGAGATGAGTGATGGCCAGGACGAGGAAGGCAGACATAAGCACATTCGTGTTCCGGAGCAGAGACCGAGGTGTGCTTCGTGACAATACCCCCCTCCATAGGGTCTCTCTTCTTTGGAGTCTGCAGTCAACAAAACCTCTTAATGAGTTCTGGAGCATCAATGTTTTCCTCAGGTTCCCAGGGTCTCTCTTTAGGCCTGAATCCCTTCCAGTCGACAAAAAAGAACCATTTACCTCTGAGATGTTTCTCCGTCAGAATCTCCTGGACCTTGTAAATGTCATTTTGGTAGAAGATGTTATAGGTTTCTGGGGAAAATTATTGAAGACCAGAGGCTTAAGGAGAAAGACAGGAAATGAATTCAGGACCCGCAAAATATGTTGCAGGAGTCTGGGAAAAATGGTTGAGGATGAGAGGCTTAAAGAGAGAGACATGGAAGGAATAGGGGGCAGAAGAAGTTTGTAGCGAAATGGGTTGATCCAGTGTAGATCTGGGAAGGGACTAAGAGAGAATGGGAATCTTGAGACGGACGTCCTTTGCTGACAGCCACACATTATCACCAGCAAGGAATACTGGAGGAGGTCTTTGTTTCTTATCTGCACATGCTTTGCTATGAGAAGATGGTATGAGGAGAGATCGTCGGGAATCTTGCCAGATATGAGAAATTTCTTGGACTTGAGAATCCACAGCTGGAACATCTGAGGTGGTAGTCAGAGGCAGCGGAGGGTGGAAATGTCTCCCATAGATGGTGAAGAATGGTGAAGCACCTGTAAAGTCAGAATTAAGTTGTATGAAAACTCTGCCCAGAGAAGAAACTTGGCCCAGTCATGTTGTCTAGAGGAGATAAAATGACAGAGGTAGTTCCTGAGTACCTGAATCACCCTCTCCATCTGCCCTTTAGATTGTGGATGATAGGCCAATGAGAAATCAAGCTTGATATGTAGATGGGAACGTAAGGCTTGCCAAAACCTTAACACAAGCTGTATTCCATGGTTGGACACTATGAGAAGGGTTAGACCATAAAGATGGTGATTTTGTGGGGCAGTGCAAAGATGATGCGACAGAGGAAGCACACCCAGGTTATTCGAAAACCTTGCAGAAAGACGTTATGAACTCCTGTAGATGAACTGATAATAGATCCCCTCACTCCCAGAGCAATGTGGCCAAGTACAGAGCTTCACCATCTAGATATGATGAAGGCTACCTTGGCTCACTCTGTGGGAACTAATGCACTAGAGCCAGAGCAGGTGTGAGAGCAGATGCAGCAACTAGAATACAAGCAGCAATACTTTGTAGTATCTCAAAGTGCTGCTCTTGACAAATACCTTGATGGGCCACTGTGGCCAGAAGGTCATGAACGTCTGGCAGAGGCACTTTGACAGGGTCCATGGCCAGTTTTTACTGTCACGGGCTGAGATGGTGAATCCACTCAGTTACCACAAGCAATAACACAAACTATTTCAAGGAGCGGTCTCTAAGGATCCCCCTGGCATTCATCAGAGCCTGCAGCAGGGCAGGTTGGACTTGGCAGTGGGGAAAACATGACAAACAAAGAGTGCAGCAGAAACTCAGGTAAAGAACACCAAAAAACTGGCACAGGTTACAGGAATAAGTGTCCTAATAAAGGAGAAAGCAACAAATCATTGGTGTTCAGTGGGGTGCTGGTCCTTTAAATCTTAAAGAGCCAGCACAAGTGTGCCCTGGGAAAGGAGTACATGCATGCCAGCCACAAACAGAGGACAGAAGTGGAGCAGAAGCGGGGAGAGGTGGGTGCCAGCCTGGACAGGAAAGACCGACACAAGCGTGTCCATGGTCTGGAGCAGGGAGGGCTTTGTGACATTTATCTGGCCAAGACTTCACAATGTGGATGAAATTTTATCTTATCATACAGTGTCTATGATCTTAACCCCAGTTATGTTTTTTTTATTGTAGAAGTGATATATATGAAGGATGTACCAGCCCACCCTGCCTTACTACCATCAGGTAAGTTTATGAAATCAGATAATATAGTGATATTTCACTAGTCTAATTATACAAGGTCCCACTTTAAGCCTGACTGGGGCTTTCTACTCCTCCATAGTAATTGATATGCTTCAGTTTAATAATAGCATACTTGGTTTTGCAACGGTTAATACTTGAGAGGCTGCTTTGTAAAATGGCTTCCAACTCTGCTTAGAATAATTACTCTAAAGGGGTAAGATTTCTTATTAGGGAGATAATGTAACTTGAGGAATGCTACATGAAATAGAGGGTGCTCCAGCTTTTTTCCCATGAGCCTTTTAGAATAGAGTAATTACTGTATGATGTATATAGAAAATAGAGGGCTTCCAGTATCAACTGTCCATTCTGTCCAAAGCCCTAGCTCCATCTGCATATGATGAATTTTAGGAGGACATGAGTGTTTAAAGAGGACCTGTGACATCTCCTGACGTCCTTTTTAGTAGATACTTGTGTTCTCTATGAAATAACAATTCTGAATAATCTTCTATATATCTGTGTTGTGCTGTTCCTTTGTTATTCCTCTTAGAAATGTTTACTGAATGTTACTGAATTAGCTGGGAGTTAACATTCTAGTTCTCAAGGGGGTGTGTTCATTTTCACACTCTTTTGCTGAAAGGCATAACAACTACCCATCTTCCTACTATATTGCACTAATTAATGCATAAATTATAATACTGCAAAGAGTAAAAAAAGACAAACAGGATGTAATTAAAATCATAATCCCATGTCTGCACCCATAGGATGACCCATACTAATATAACACTAGTATTGACAGATGCAATTTTGCCCCCCCCCCCCTCCCTACCCCGCCCCAACATGTTTTGCAGTAACAGCATCTTCAAGGGTCTTGGGGATAATTAGACATGAGACCCCTGAAGACGCTATTGTTACTGTGAAATATGTGGGGGGTGGGGGATGCTAAATTCCATCTGTTATTAATGAGCAATCCCTTTATTACACTGTACTCAGTTATGCCCGGATGTTTAGTCTGCAACTACACTGCACAAATAATTTATATTACTCACATTGACTTAAAATTGCTGGTAGAATTGACAGCTAGCAATTAGTCGAATATTATATTAGTATAGGGCTTTTATAGGTGCAGTCATGGGATCCTGATTTCAATCACATCCTGTTTTCTCTCTTTTTTATGTTTTACACTATTATAAGTTATGTATTAATTAGTGCTATATAGTAGGAAGTTTGGTAGTTGTTTTGCCTTTGAGCAAAATAGTGTTGATTTATAGGGTTATCACCTACATACATATACTACATACATACATATACTATATATAGAGGTCTTTTTGTTGTGTGTCCCTTTACACACTGACTCTGTCACTGGACAATGTCAGGTTCCCCAGGACTCCCCCCCTCCCCATTTGGCAACACCCATCTGACAGATTCAGTAATACATTTCTAGAAGAAATAACAGAGGAACAGCACAGCACAGAGACATAAGAGAAGATGCTCCAGAATTGTTATTTCACAGGGAACACAAGGATTTACTAAAATGGACACAGATTATCATTAATGCAGCTGAACACCCAAAGGCTACAATACTGAACAATCTCTTTAATGTTTTTTGTGGTTTCAATTTAATGTTTTTTTTTTGTTACATAGTCATCTATTGAGGATTTAATGCTTGATATAAAATCCCAGTATAATTTATGATTATTAAGAAGATACCACATACGTGTGACAACAATGCAAAGATCACCCAACGTTTACAATTACAATGCAGTGCAGGGGTGTCATTGGGTGGCCATGGCAGCCAGAGGTGTAGTGAAGGCTTCTAGATCTGCCATATCTGTAATACTACACCCTGCCATAGATTGGATTCCCATTGTTTCATATAATCTGTAACTAACAGAACTGAAGAACATCTTGTTGATGAGGATAAACCGGATGAGACGTATGCATTGTATACCATTATAAAATAGTGTCTAATGAGGGATGATACTAGACCTCATGTATCAAAATTGTTCAATATCAAAATAATCTTATGAACCTAAGCAATCAATCAGAACCCATGTCCTACATAGCTTAACCACTTCCTTGCCAAGCACAGTTATATTTTTGTAGCTCAGTAGCTGATATTGTATTTATCTTTAAACAAAAAGTACTGCTGAAATAGGTTATTGTAATTGTGTCTCTTCTTCATTATGGATCTCTGGGGCATTTTTATACAACCTTCTGATTTATTTATGTTAGTTTTGTTTTCCCCTGTTAGGGTATGTTCTCATGGTGTCTTTGCGGTCCATATTTCAGGGCATAATTTAGAGCTATGATTACCTTCCGTTTTCCCCGACATGTACTGCGCGCTGGGAGAAAGAAGTGACGGGTTACTTCTTCCTTGCACTCGCAGAAGAAGATGAAAGTTAATGAGGGCCGGCCCTTAGGGTAAACTTATCCTAAGTGGTACTGACATATTTACCAAATAAAATAAAGAACACAAAAAAAAAAACACAATTTCTCGTCAGTATCTCATCTTATTTATCCCGCATGGTGAAAGCCATAAAAATACCCAACACCAGAATTTTATTTTGGGTCATCCCAAACATCTATAAAACACAGAATAAAGTGATCAAAAAGTTGCAAGTTACTGGTCTCAGAAAATTGGGATAAAAGACAAGATTTTTTAAGTAGTAAAACAAAAATATCAGTGGAATCATACTGTTCACGAAATCGTAAGTTACCTGAACATTTGTAATCATGATTCAACTGTTATGGAAGCCAGGGGCCTAATAAAGCCTCCAGGTCTGTCATTAGTGCGAGTCTATTTCATCCTGTAATAGGAAAATACTGAAATCACTATATTCTGTAGTATGTAAGTACTGCAGTATATATATAAATCCAAAAGAAAATTTTACCCTTTCACTTATCTTTTAATAAACATTTAAAAGAGTGTCACTGAATATCCATCAAAGTGACAATTACACACATTAGCTGATCAGGACTAACCTTATTGTACCAAATATATCATTAAATATCAAAGCGAAGAACCAAGTGGGGTCTTAATCTGTCCCTAGTCCCAATTTATTACCTGAAGGGCCCTTAGCGTGGTAGCTGCCCCGATAGTGGCAACCCCACAAATCTAATACACTCTAAATGAAATCCTTAAGAACTGTATAGGGGAAAGATGTTTATTACAACTATAGGGTGAAAGGAGGCCCACATATATCATTCACCACTAGAAGACAAGTAGATGACAGGCTTGTAGAACGATACATATAACAACAAAATCAGTATATGTACACACAATCAAGTTAAAAACAAATGGTCAATAAAGATATACAGTCCAATACAGAACAAATATATACTTGATGCCAATAAAAAAATGTGTAAGCAGTCGATTAATGACCAATCACAGATAGTAAACGTTACACCCCAGACGCGTTTCCTCCCAGGTCATAGAATCATGAGTGGGGTTACCTAGTGCTGGTGGTGAATAGAGAGAGAGCTGTGGGAGCTAGTTTGCTAGACCACAAAAATAAGGTGTCCCCTGCAGTATATAGTACAAGCAATCAAGTCCCATTAAAAATTAGAGTAAAAAAAAAGTTATTTTTTCCTTCCATAAAACATTAAAAGAATAAAAATATTGAAAATATAAACCCCACCTTTCTCCCATTTATTATTTAAAAGATAAATAATAAAAAATCACATGTATTCATATTATTACTAATAAAAACTATGCCTCGCCCTGCAAAAAAAAAAAGCCATCACATAGATTCATCAATGAAACAATAATATAACTTTCTTCTATATATATGTTTGCTGCCATCTGTGTGGTGATTATACAATGTTTAGCAGCTCTTAAAGGAGCTTTCCCAAGAAGTAAAATGCCCAGCACAGGTCTCTCGCAGCTAGCTGAGAACCGACCGTGTATGGGAAGCAGGAGGGTGGCCCTGGTGGCTGTCCTCTCTATTGACTTCTGTAAGAGCTCTGGAATATAGCAGAGCACACTCACTCTGCTACATTTGGAAGCTCCCATAGAAGTGAATGGAGCGCTGCCTTCCTTGTTCTCATGCACGGTCGGTTTGCAGCGACATGCGCAGGGCATTTTACTTTGTGGTACAACCCCTCTAAATCCAGTCCATAGAGTCTATATTTAACAATGTGACAATAGGTATCAATATTACTCAGCCATAGAGCTATTATAAAACATAATATGGTTTATATTCTCATTGCCTTTTATAATGTATAACTATCAGGACTGAAGATCTTATTGATGATGATGACGGACCGGATGAGGCGTACGTATTTTATATCATTGTTAAATACAGTATAATAAGTCATTATACTAGAACCTTAGATATCAAAACCAATTAAGATTAAAATGACCTAATTGACTATAGTCAATAGCAATCAGAATCCATGTGTCAGTGTTGCCTTCTGATTGGGCCGTTTACCCCGGTTCCTGACCAGGCACATTCTTCTGTTTCTTAGCACATGCAGCTTTTTTGTTTTTTTAAATGCATAAATATAGAAGTGGCCCTAAGTTTTGTAATGTGTCACTTTTACACTATGGAAGTTTTTTTTAAATAGGATATGTGTTATTTTAGGGTCTTCAGGGGCTGAGCTGAGTATTGTAGATTGGGCAGTCAGTGTTTTTTTTTTTTTTACTTTATTCAGTTTTATATTTTTTTTATTTATTCATTTTACACCTTGTGCCCTCATTAATTTAGAAAAGGGCCACTGAGGGGCATCTTTACATTACCCTTTTCTTACCCCAGTACCTGAGGCTGACTAACCTCAGTTACAGAGGAAATACAGCCCACTGCTTTGGCTAATGTGGGTCAGCCAAGACCCAGCAGCTCCTGCAATTTCTCAGCCCCATTGTTCTTGTGATCACCAGAGACAGAAGCAGGGAGCCTGGAGGCTTTCCAATAGCTATATAGATTGAATTTATTAGAGGTTTATATAACGATTGGGAAGGTAGGGATGATAATAAATCATCCCTGCCTTCTATCTGGGCAGCCTAGTTGTCACTGACAGCTGACTCCCCACAAAGTCAGTTGCTGGACATTTGTGGTCTGTGAGGTAATAAATAAAAGCTGAATTCTATGGTTATCATTGGGCATAAAGACAATTGAACTTTGATACATAAAGCTGATTAATGGCCCCGGAGCAGTGACTGTTGTGGAATATTGGTGATGATGCTTCTTTTTTTCCACTTTTCCAACAGATGGATATCTAGGATAAAATCTGCACCATGTGTATTTCTGTAAGTAGAACCTTACTTGTAGAAGAATGGAGGAGTAGTTCTATTTGTTATTGAACACATCATCTTCTATCTGGCCAAGACTTGTCAATATGGATGATATTTTCTATAGGTTGTAACTTATTGTATAGTATCTATAATCTTAACCAAGGTTATGTTTTTTATTATAGTAATGACAAGTATAAGAAAAGTACCCAGCGACCCAGCCTCCCGACCATCAGGTAAGTTTATGAAATCCGATAATATAGTGCTATTTCACTAGTCTAAAAAATGATACTAGGTGACCCTTTAAGCCTGATCTGGGCTTTAAACTCGTCCCTACTAGTTGATGTGGATCAGTTTAATAATAACATACCTGGTTACTCAGGAGCTAATATTAAAGGGTCTGCTTTCTAAAATAGCTTCCAACAGTGCTTAGAGTTATTAGTGGCATACATGGGGCATATGACACCTCCTGACATGTTTATTATCCTAAATCCTTGTGCTCTCAGTTACTGTAAGTAACATCTTTCTTATATCTCTGTGTTGTGCTGTTCCTCTTAGAAATATATTAGGGAATCTGTCAGCTGGGTGTTACCATTCCAGTTCTCAAAGGGGCGTGTCCCTGCACACACTGACTGTCAGCACTAGGTAGATTGTTGATGGCAGACCTGGAGACCTTCGTTAGGCCTCCAGCAGTCATGGTAATCTATGGGCACCATGCATTCACGTTGCTGGTTTGCTGATGGTCTGACATAGGGAGCCCCATCACTCTGTCAAACACTTTACATGACTGATATTTTCATCATAGGTAACAAATGGGTTAATGAATAGCTGAGGGATAGTAATAAGGGATAATTATAAGGAAGTACTTGTAGCGGAGACTATAAGTTTGTATCATCTAGTTATAGGCTTTGTATAACCTATTTGTAAAACAAGGGAGATATATCAAAACTGGTGCAAAGAAAAAGGGGAATCATTGACCATTGCAAAAATCTGATGGGTTGTCATGGACACCTACCTCACTTGTCTATCACTCTAAGGGGCCGTTCATACAGCTTTTTTTAATGTTATGCTTGGATACATGCTTGGAGTAGAAACATAGACTGTGATAATCTTACACAAACATATGTATATGTCACCGTTATTTAAAATGTAAATGGGACATATGTTTACATCAGTTTATGTACTTAGAAAGCGTATATGTTTTTAAGCATTTTTATACTTGTCAATAAACTCACATGATGTAAAAAAAAATCTATGTGTTAAACATATGTAAATGTGGTAGAAAATGCTTTTGTATGCATCTGTAAAACAGTATCCAAATGCACTCCATGGCAAAGTATGCACTTTTGACTATATGTTTCTACCATTGTATTCAATGTATACACCAAGCCATGTGTTTAGATGCTGTTTT
This sequence comes from Phyllomedusa bahiana, assembly GCA_025379985.1. Lineage (NCBI taxonomy): Eukaryota > Metazoa > Chordata > Amphibia > Anura > Hylidae > Phyllomedusa > Phyllomedusa bahiana. The sequence continues at coordinate 51,832 of JAODAL010027398.1, forward strand.
GTACCATCCAAATGTATACGTTTAACGTATCGGCAAAATGTCATGTGAACCCAGCCAAATCTTGATATACTTTACAACTGTATAGATGTCACATTATATATCATTATAGATGTCTCATTATACAATGGTATAGAGATCAGGAAGGGGACTGGCTTAGCTATAGAACCAAGGTAGTCATCCAGCACATCACTGATACAGTGAAGGGAGGAAAGCTCTCCTTCCATGATTGGACTGACCAGAAATGGCGCTGCCAAGACCTCCGGGCCAGGTGTCAAATAGAACGATATTATTACACTATACTCTCTGAAAAGCAGCCCCAGGCCCGCCATGCCCAAGGGCCCATCATGTCCAGGGGACCAACTGGGTCTTCTCCTGCTCCCCTGTGGGCCAGTCTCAGCCTGTTAGTAAGTGAAACTGTATTATGTATTATACATAAAAATGTACAGTGACAATTAGCTAGACAATTGTGTAAGGTAGTAAATGTATAAGACTAGTAAGGTGAGTATTTAGGGTGAAGGAGAAAAGGGGAGACTTTCCCAGTGTCTCTCACAAGCACCAATGCTCTTGGGAAAATATAGAAAAAATAAAGATGCATGGTCAGCTCACTTAGGAAGTCTTCTCTGCTATGTGTGTCTATATCATGAAGTGAAGAACTGGCCCCAACTGGATCTAACTTCACTTCAGAATGCTCTTGGAAAACCACCTTCTAAAAATGCTAATAACTTCTGAAATCTATACATTTACTTATGAGACGATATATGTTCTATGTACAATAGAGAGGAAACCGAGAAAGACCTAGAAAAGGAAAGAAAGAAGGAAGTTAAAGCCCTGAAGAAGAAGAGGAGAATGGCTATGTAAGTAGGGAGAATTCATATACTAATATAAAGAAACATTATATGGAGAGGTTCACAGTATAGATGTCTCATTATATATCAGTATAGATGTCTCACTATACATCAGTATGGATGTCTCATTATATATCAGTGTAGATGTCTCCTTATACATCAGTATATATGTCTCATTATACATCAGTGTAGATGTCTCATTATACATCAGTATTGATGTCTCATTATACATCAGTATAGATGTCTCATTATATATCAGTATAGATGTCTCATTATACATCAGTGTAGATGTCTCATTATACATCAGTATAGATGTCTCATTATACATCAGTGTAGATGTCTCATTATACATCAGTATAGATGTCTCATTATACATCAGTGTAGATGTCTCATTATACATCATTATTTGTGTGCCACGCCCCTTCAAAAAGCCACACCCACTCTGTCTCACTGCATAATGGCTTTGGAAGAAAGCCAGGTAGATGCCCTTATAGCCAGGTAGTAGCCCCCCATAACCAGGTAGTGCCCCTTACAGGCAGGTAGATGCCCCCTTATAGCCAGGTATATGCCCCCCTTTGTTAGCCAGTTAGATGCCCCCCCTTTGTTAGCCAGGTATTGCCCCCTTTGTTAGCCAGGTATTGCCCCCTTTAGTAGTCAGGTAGTTGCCCCCTTTAGAAGCCAGGTAGATGCCCCCTTTAGTAGCCAGGTAGTTGCCCCCTTTAGTAGTCAGGTAGTGGCCCCCTTTAGAAGCCAGGTAGTTGCCCCCTTTAGTAGCCAGGCAGGTAGTTTCCCCCTTTAGAAGCCAGGTAGTGCCGCCTTTAGTAGCCAGGTAGTGCCCCCGAGAGTAGTCAGGTAGTTGCCCCCTTTAGTAGCCAGGTAGGTAGTGCCCCCTTTAGTAGCCAGGTAGTGCCCCTTACAGGCAGGTAGTGCCCCCTTTAGCAGCCAGGTATTACCCCCTTTAGTAGCCAGGTAGATGCCCCCTTTAGTAGCCAGGTATTGCCCCCTTTAGTAGCCAGGTAGATGCCCCCTTTAGTAGCCACTGTGCCCCCTTTAGTAGCCAGGTAGTGCCCCCTTTAGTAGCCAGGTATTGCCCCCTTTAGTAGCCACTGTGCCCCCTTTAGTAGCCAGGTAGTGCCCCCTTTAGTAGCCAGGTAGTTGCCCCCTTTAGTAGCCAGGTAGTGCCCCCTTTAGTAGCCAGGTAGATGCCCCCTTTAGTAGCCAGGTAGTGCCCCCTTTAGTAGCCAGGTATTGCCCCCTTTAGTAGCCACTGTGCCCCCTTTAGTAGCCAGGTAGATGCCCCCTTTAGTAGCCACTTGCCCCCTTTAGAAGCCAGGTAGTGCCCCCTTTAGAAGCCAGGTAATGCCCCCTTTAGTAGCCAGGTAGTGCCCCCTTTAGTAGCCAGGTAGTGCCCCCTTTAGAAGCCAGGTATTGCCCCCTTTAGTAGCCACTGTGCCCCCTTTAGTAGCCAGGCAGTTGCCCCCTTTAGAAGCCAGGTCGTTGCCCCCTTTAGTAGCCAGGTAGAGCCCCCCATGTCGTTACTCAAAATAAAATAATAAATTCCACTCACCTGACCAGGCTCCTGCAGCGCGGCCAGCTCCTGCCCGATCTCCTCAGCGATGCAGGGGAGTGAGTGCAGCCGCGCGTCACTTCCCCTGCGCCGCTGGCCTGTATGTACGGCGCACAACGGCGCCGTACATACAGGGAGAGGAGGGAGCGCTCCCTCCTGCCTCCTCCCTGCACAGCGAGACTCCGGGCGTGTGAGCGGACACTGCGGCCGCTTCACCCGCCTGCAGGAGCGGCGCAAGAGTAGCGCGCCAGCGCTACTCTTGCGCTTCGGTAATTTAAAGAACCCCCGCCGCCTGCTGGCGGCGGGAAGAATGCCAAACTCCCGGAGGGCGGGGGGACCCCAATAGGGACCCCCCGCCAAAAACGGGAGAGTTGAATGTATGGTATAGATGTCTCATTATACATCACTATAGATGTCTCATTATACATGAGTATAGAGGTCTCATTACACATCAGTATAGATGTCTCATTATATATCAGTGTAGATTTTTTATTATATATCAGTGTAGATGTCTCATTATACATGAGTATAGAGGTCTCATTATACATCAGTATAGATGTCTCATTATATATCAGTATAGAGGTCTCATTATACATCAGTATAGATGTCTCATTATACATCAGTATAGAGGTCTCATTATACATCAGTATAGATGTCTCATTATACATCAGTGTAGATGTCTCATTATACATCAGTGTAGATGTCTCATTATACATCAGTAAAGATGTCTCATTATACATCAGTATATAGGTCTCATTATACATCAGTATAGATGTCTCATTATACATCATT